>JBAMIH010000100.1:0-85847 GCA_038501795.1 Pseudopleuronectes americanus | reverse complement strand
AGCGTGGAAGAGGCGCGTGCGGCTGGAAGTTTGGAAAAGTTTCTTATTGGACGTAAAAAAGCAACAAAGTGAAGTTTTACGCATTTGGATGATTCGGTTTAATTTAGACCGAGTTCAGGTTTTAGTGCGAAGTTATTCTGACGCGTTTTTGCTCAATAGGACAAACTTTTAATTAATTAACAAAACAAACAAATAAATAATATAATATCACATGAAAACACATCAGAAAAATTTAGATCATTTCTCCACAGACACACGTTCATCACGAGTTTGTCTCTTTTGTGTGTTAAAACAAAGTTTGAGTTTTTACTTTTGATACTGAAGCGAAGGTCACGACTTTCACTTTTATAATTAAACATTCAAACGAGTCAAAATAAAACAAAACAGATTTAATTAATGTTAATTATGTAATTACTTAATTAATTAATTTATAATCATTTTATTGACTGTATTTATTCACCCTGGCGGCTGAAGAATCAACTGGAGAAACAGTAACATGCCTAAATAATAATAATAACATCAACAATAATAATAATAATAATAATTTGCTATAGTAGAGACTGTTTTAATGTATCTATTTATTTGGGTTCACATTTCATTTAGCCTAACTTGATTATAATTATAATTATTTATAATTATTATTATAAATAATTATAGGTACTTTTACATATGCGTGTTCTTCTGTTTCTCGGCGTTGAAATAAATGAAAGTGTTCTGGTGTAAAAGTGTAAAGTTGAAATCCCTTCGCCAACAAGTTAAATCCATTTCCGTGCTCGCGTGGATCTGGAAATTACTTCAAATTGAACTTGAACAAACTAAAAATGTAATCCTGAAGAAACTCTCGTGGTTTTATAGTTTTGCATTATTGTTGTTTTATTTGTGACGTACAAGTGTTGTGTTTCTAAACTCGAAGAAGATCTGCAGCAAACAAGCAGAAAAAAGTGTTTTAGATCTTTTAATTAATTATTAATTAATTTGTATTCTTCATAAACCCCTTGAAGTTATTTCACATTGAAAATAACGACAACAAATAGAATATGATTAATAACTGGGTAAATAATAGTTTTGTCTCGTCATTCAAAACTTAATCACGTTCAACTTTTTTTCTAGTATCTGAGCACGAGTCCTGCAAAGCTCCGGAATAAGAGAAAGTGAAAAGTTCCGCTTGATTCTCAAATGTGGAGGAGAAATAAATATAAAGCGAGTTATTTTCACGGGAAACATGGAGATGACTCAACCTCGGGATCTTCTGAAAGAAAACAGATCCCCTGACGGAGAGTGTGTGTTCATGTTTGAGATGTGCACGCCATCCACTGGGACTGTGCACGAGCATGAACATGTAAAAAACCTAAAACAATGAGTCCCATAGAAAAGCATGTTTTAAATCAGAGGTGTATATTCTTATATTTTATGTGAAGCAAGTACAGAATAAAGTGTTTTGTGTTGCTTGTGTTTCTTTATCTGTTTTTCCCACCACAGCTCTTTTCCTGCATGTTCTTCATCCTGCAGGAACCTGTGTGTGTCTTACTGGTGCTGCTGGTCCTCGTGTAGTTTGGGTTAAACGTTGCTTCAGGATTAAACTGCAGCTCTTTGGATCCAGTTTGGTAACAGCCGACCTCTGAGGAGAGGCCAGAGGTCATCCGTCATCCTGAGGTTTCACTGCCTAGGCTTCTTTCTGAAGACTCCTGGAATCTGATCTGTTCCTCACTTTTCTCTCCCCCCCCACACATTCATCTGATGTGTGCAGATATGAAAGCACATGGTGGAGCTGGGGGTGGTGGGGGGTGGTGGGGGTCCTCCACTGCTCATTGCCGCTCAGGGACCCTCTCCCCTGTTTACAGATGCATATTTCCCCTCCTCAGTTTTGTTGACTCTGGCGTGAAAAAAAGCTCAGAGACTCAGAGACGGAGCAAATAACATCAATGATTTAAAGGCTGATATCAGTGGGAAAGAGAGAAAGAGAGAGAAAGAGAGAGAAAGAGAGAGAAAGCTCCGTGTGTCCGTGCACCGGGGGAAACCAGAGAGAGCTCGTGAAATATTGTTGGCTTATGAAATAATAATAATACACTGAACTTTCTCAAGTTTTTCTTCACCCTGCGCGAGAGTTAATGCGATAAATAATAGTACAAGAAATGACAGATTTTGTGTATTAGCTGATCATTAAAATACTTTATCCTGCAGATACACATGTAAAAATACTCCTGAATAAAAACACAACAGACAAAATCCATATTAATTTTTTTATACAAATGCAGATGTTCATTTCCAAACTTAAATTGATTGATGCAAAAATGTTAAAATGCTTAATTTAAAAGTTGGTTAAGTCATTATTGCTGCAAACCAACTTTCCTATGAGCACAAGTGAAGAATCTATCAAACTAGTTAAACTCAGATTTAAGGTGAGCACATGAAACTGGAGTATAACGTCCAAGGCAAGGTATGAAGTCATAATTGTTTGAGGAGTTTCTGGATAATTCCTGAAGTTTATAAACTTGTCCCAAACTTTCAGTTAACTTGAATAATGAGAATTTCTAAAAGAATGAATTTACCTCAAAAAACTATCTCCAGGTTCTTTACTTAGTAATGTGTTGAATTTACAATATTATACAGAAACACAACAGTTCCAACGACGAACTTTGGCAACTGTTGACAAAAACTCTTTTAATAAGAAGAAACCTTGAGAACCAGACTCAACAGTTGAAAACTCAGTTAAGTTGAATCCTTCATGTTCATATTTAATCTCATATAAAGAAGGCAGCGGTTCCAGCTGCAGGTCCAGAGGTGCAGATACTGTGACATCATGGAGGACGGTGACATCATACTACACAGGTTTTGGTGCATGTGTGTGTTTCTCTTCCGCCCCGACTGCAACAGGTGGCTGGACCTCCCCCCCCCTCCCCTCCTCCTTCTACCCTCCGATCTGAAACGCCGTGTCCGGTCCGACACTTTACGAGGATGTCGATCCGCTTCACGTCTCCCGGCCTTGACTAAATCCCTCAGCCCTTTTTTATAGAGGGAGGATGGCTGCGAGGGGAATGTTACTCCTTTCTCTCAAGTGCAGCGATGCAAACGTAACCAAATACCAAAACTAGGGCTGAAGAGCGGAAGGGGAGCACATGGTGACCGACAGGTGCAGCACCTAACAAGGTTTGTGTGTTTGATGAGGAGGTCGCACACTACAGTGAATGAGTCAATGAGCACACAACAGACAGAATCACAATCATCACTTGTTTATTGGTAAGAGAACGATTACCCTGGTTTTTCCCCACAGGAGGCAACTGTTCACTTTGTTTTGGTGCCGGTGAACCGTGTTGAGATAAACCGTGTCAAGTATCTGGGATCAAGTGAAAGTCAAATGATGATCGACACACATGTGGTGCAAAGATATAGCTGCTTCTGAATAGTGATTATATATTTGACTCTATTTTCTTAAATCAATCTTTTGGTTTCATTTCCATCTTCTTAAATTGCATTTCGACGGTGCATCTGCTGCGTGGATCCATAGGAGCAATTTTTTACGCTGTACAACACAGAGGAACTGTCGTGCCCCTACACAAATAAATACACAATACACACACATTGTAATGATCACAAACTGGTGCAATGATTCAGTGTGTGTTTTTTTCTGTAAATCCGCTGTTTTGATCACAATCTTTCCTGATCTGCAGTGGCTGCCATCAAACAGGTAAAATAACATCAGGAGGAGTGGGCTCAGAGAGAGACACGGGGGGGCAGCTCAGTTCAGTCAGAGGCGTCGGGTTAAAGGAGTTAACTCTGCAGAGCGACGGTCAGAGCAGCTTCCTCCGGCTCCCTGCGAGGCTTCTTACTGGTGAACGCCAGCAGCAGCAGCATGGGCAGGTGCCACAGGCTGCAGAAGAACAACTTGCGGGCGCTGCTGCGGTCGCCCTCGCGGTAGAAGCGGAAGGCCAGGTAGCTGATGAACAGGTTGATGGGCAGCGAGATGAGCGGGAAGGTCCAGGTGGTGAGGTCCAGCACGGGGGCCAAGGTGGAGAGGCCCACCAGAGCCAGGCTGTGGCGCAGGGCCACCCGCTTGCACATGCCGGGGTGGGTGACGGACATCATGCGGTAGCCGCCACGGGAGTAGTCCTCCCTCAGGTTCCAGCTGAGGGCGTTGAAGTGGGGGAACTGCCAGCTGTACAGGAAGCCACCCAGCAACAAAGCACCTGGGGATAAAAGGAGGAGGAAGGGGGAGAGGATTAATGAAGCAGAGTCTGAGGGAGTCAAACTAATGTCCCGCTTCTTTAATTCATACTCAGCTTCCAAACATTACACCAAGTGCTGAAATGTCTGGATAAAAGTTCCTGTTATTAATCTCACAATAAAAGAAAAGACAGAGAACTTTAACATTTATGTATTCAAACCACAAAAATAACCACTTTGCAAAACTTTGTTTTTATTCCCACCCCAAAAATATAATATTTAGCATTTTTATTTAAAGTGCTTTGGCTCGTTCTGAAAACAAGTTTTATTTCACCCAGTGGGAGACGTCAACACTGTGGTCTATTTGGAAAAGGAAAAACAAGTATTTCAAAATAATACTCTTAGAGCCAGAACTGTCGTCTTCATGAATAATCTCATATTTAAAACAGCTATTTAATGAATGATTTACTGATCAAGTAGCTGAATCGAATTTCAACTCATGGAAATTCAATTATTGAGTAAAAACTTGATGGACGACATGACAGCTCCATGAAAGTGAGGCCATAGCATGTTGATCGCCCCCCGGTGGCTGGCTGCAGTATAGATCATGAACCCCACCTCCTCCATGTTAGTTGATTGGACATGGACCAGACTAAAACGTTATGATTTAGATTGCATTTTGGTTTTAATTAGATATTTGATGACGTTAGCTTGTCCGTTTTAACCATTACTGGTGGTTAGCGTTGTGTTATTGCATTACTACATTTTCAGTGTGCGTGTTTTCCTTCTAGTCTCGTCTGTTACTGCGGTTACTATCCTGCGTGTGCTCCGTATCATTCAAATTCTCTCTCTCTCTTTCTCTCCCTCCTCCACCGGCGTTAATCATTTGATAACATGCAGTTCATGTCACAGGCTGAGACTCGGTGCAGACTAGATTGTGGCTTAAATGAAGAAGACCAGTTGCTATGGAATTAGTGGCTCTCCTGTAAACACAGTGATGGAATGGAATAAAAGTGTTTTAATTCATAGATGAAAAGGCAGTAAACTCAATAAACATGATGTTGAATGAGAGCACTAACGTACATATTAAGTTGAGCGAGTGCTCCTCTGGGAAATGGCAGCAACATGAGAAAACACATTTCATACAGTTGCCATAACAGAAAACTTAAATGTGTGCAACAGAACAAGCTGAGTGAGTCTCCGTCTCTTCGCTTAACCCAACATTCATCTGGCAGATGCTTTTGTGCAAAGCCACTTAGAGTAAGAGCCGTCAAACTCTGCAGGAACAAGGACAACTAACAACACCACAGGGATCCTGGGTGTAAATACAACTTTGTGTATCGTGTGATATCCAGGCTGGTTCGACACGTCCCAGTGAAGAACAACAATTCACACTGAGCAGGGAGACACTGACGTGAGATTACTGCTGTTCATTTTCTCTATTAATTGTTTAATTGGTAACATTTTCCTATGAGAAAAACAGGATGTCACAATAATCTCCTTTGAAAAGCTACAACCTGTTAGATCAAAACAAATCCTGTGACTGACTCGGGACTCGACCGGTTTGGTTTGGAGGCTCGAACCCATGCTCTGCTCATTCTATTTGAATGTTGGCAGTTTGTTCTAATCGTCCATTTGGTTTTATTGAATTTATAAATACTTTGAAAATCCCCACTTCACTTTTTCATAGTCCTGAGAGGTGTTTTATTTCAAAGTGCTTGTTTCATGTCAAGTCCACGAGCCAAAGATGTTTAATTTACAATGATGTAAAAACAGAGAAAAGCAGCAAATCCTCCCGTTTGGTTTCTTTGCTTCATAAATGACTTCAGTGTGTTGAAAATGCTTCAGTGGCAGCATCCTCTACGTGTGGTCGTACCTGGACTGAGACAACCTGTGGCAGCCGTCCAGCCCATGACAGGAGGAATGGCGCCCACCAGCGCTCCCACCCAGGTGTTGACGATGCTGAGCCTCTTGAGAGGAGTGTAGCAGCAGGTGTAGAGGAAGATGTTGAGGGCGCCCAGGAAGCCTGTTAACGGGTTCACAACCAGCGTGAGCAGAGCGACTCCGGGGATCCCACAGGCCAGAGCAAAGGACACGGCGTGGAGGGGACTGATGGGAGACAGAGGCAGAGAGAGGATATGATAATCAGCTCAATCAGCAAAGAAACAATTCAATATTTACAAAAGCAAGTTTATGAGATGAGATCTGAATACAGGCAGGGACAAAAGCCTCTGATTTCCAAAGGAACTACGGAATGATGAACGTCTGTGGGCTTGTGCAGGCACCAGATAGTCGAACCTGTTCTCACACACACACACACACACAGACACACACACAGACACACACCGAGGCCACACACTGACAGTGAGCCGCCGTGCATGGCTGGAGCTCAAAACGGGAGGCTTAGAGGAAGCTCATCTGATAAGAGTTTGTCGGGGATAAAAGTAGCCCAGCGAGATGAATAGCATGTGCACACACCAGAGATCAAACCGAGCCGGAGCAAACCGCTGTGGCTCAGGCTTTTACCCCGGATGAAGATTTCCTCCTCCACCTCCCCCTATCCTCCATCCTTCTCCTCCTCCTCCTCCTCCTCCTCCCCCTCATCTTTTATTGAAAGCAGGGATGGTCGGGTCTGGTTCAAATTCACCAGTAAATGCTCCATAAATTAAAGAGAGGGCAGATTGAAATCTTGACCGAACGCAGGCCTTTTTCTTCAAAAAGCAAACAGGGCTTTTATTTTGGTGGCGCGGCCCGAGCAGAGAGATTGCTGCATTAATGTGATTAGTGGTGTTATGTCTGTTTAATGTGGGCTGAGGTGGGGCCGTGCAGGCTGGCTATGGGCTGTGGGCTGGTGGGGGTTGGGGGTGGTGGTACTATGCAGCCGCAGTCATAACGTCAGGTGGGTAAAGTCAACACAGAACGCCAGCGAAGTCGGCAGCTGTTTAGAAAACAATCAAGGACTCGGATCCAAATGTGACACGTGAGGGATTTGAACCATTAACTTAAAGAAACCGGATGAATCCACTTAAAACTGTTAAATAATCAAGAGGTAAAAGAAGAGGTGAAGAAACTGCAGAGAAGTAACTCTTCTGGACTTTCCTAAGCATGGTCTACATCACGCTGCCTTTAGGGACCAATGTAGAACTTATAGATTATAGACACTAGACAATATTAGACCTGATATACAGAACTACTATGTCCCCATATACATATCATTTGTTTTGGACTAGTAACACAAACAGCAACATGGAAATTGTTTTCCTTTGCCTCGTGCTTGGGGCGATTTGTCTGGAAACTTTAGACAAAGAAACTCAAACCCCAGACCTGAAGGTGAGTTAATGCATTTGCACTAAGAGCTGGATAATTAAATACTTATTCACAGCACGCTGCACTGCTTCATTGTTTGCTCTCCATTTTCAGCCATTAAAAAAACATCATTATTTCTCCTGGTTAAATGATTCAGACCATCACGATTGCAGTCCTGAAAATCAAACACATTAAAGTTGTTTTTCTATTCTATCTTTGTAAAAGAATACAAACGATAAGAATCCTTCAACACAACACGTATCACTTTGTCTCCAAACTGCCTCACTAACTGTTCCAGACTAAGTGACCTGATCCAAGGAGGTCAACAGTTGTGACTCATGATTTGTGTGTCACGACTGTCTGTCTTTAAAGAAAATATATCTTCTGTGTTTCCTTCCTTTACGAATCTGAAAGTTATTTAGCATCCACCACATGTGGAAGCTTCAGACTCTGCAAAAAACCCACAACTGAGGATTGGGAAACTGTACTTCACATTTTTACAGAAGAGCAATAAAAGGTGGGGAAACACTATTGTAGTCTCGACATAAAACCGGGAAAGCTATTTCAGATGCTGCTGCATCACACTGGGCAGACAGACTCCGGCCCGGGGAGGCAGATGTAGTGGAGGAACATCGTTTGGCTCATAAAAAGCCTCGTCCTGAAAACAACATGGAAAATGTGTAAAATACGGCCGTCTGACGGATTGTTTGACAGGCCGGTCCAGCCTCCCATCTGCTCGCCGACTCTACTCTACATGTGTGAGAGAGGGAAGGAGACAGGGCGAAAGACACAGAGTCTCCGTGTGTCTCGCAGACGTACAGACGCACACCTCCTTTTGTCAGCGACACACTAAAAGCCGGGGAGAAGAGGCTGTGTTTAGACAGAGAGAGAACATCTTCAATTACCAGCTCAGCAGCAGGAGAGGCCACTTTTAAACAGCACGTCAGGGGAGAAGATCTGAACTTGGGATGAGTTAGCTGCTATGATACTGACAAAGTGTTCAGCCATAGAGTGACTGAGTTGCTATTAGCAGTTAACACGGGTGTCTAGCATACTGGCTGCTTGTGAGATAATAAGTTGTTTGCTGCTGAATAAAAATGAAAGATGAGATGTGGAGCTTTTTCCAGTAAGAGAAGTAAAACAACCACTGACGACGGGAGAAGAGTAAGAGTGTCTGTTGTTTTATTCGGTTCATGAATCATTAAATATCCGTCTGCTGTTGAGCGGCAGCAGTTTTTAAAAGATTTGTATCGACATGGTGAAGCAGGCAATTAATCGAGTACCAACACAGAGCTAATCTTTCATCTAAAAATTGGAGGTAACAAAGCGAATGGTGCTCAAGTAACCTCACCCTCCCCCCCAATCTCCTCCCTCCTCCTCCTCCCCAGCCTGGTAACAAGCTCACATTACATCTTGAAGGTGTAACACAGAGGGACATCACTGCTGCCGTGTATTTCTGTTATTGGCAGCTTCAGTCCTTGTCTTCCAGTGTCATAATGACTCAATAACTAAAGCTGCAACATTAAAATCAAGAATAAGAAGAAGACTCAGACAGATTCAGCAAATCTGACGGATTGAGCAAGGCAGCAGTAACAGAATGTCATTTGTCTTGTTTGTCTGCACCGAGCTGAATTTGAAAACATGCTGAGCTGTTTCACTCACACTCTCCAGTCCTTCGTCACGCTCTCTTTTTTTTAGCCATAAAAAAGTACAGATGGGGCCGCTACGCTAAATAGTTGATACACAACATCATGGGAAAAAATGCTGTTAAGTAAGCACCAGAGAGAGAGAGAAGCTGTACCTGATCTGTCCTCTGACGAGTGGGCGGTTCTTGGTGCGGTTCATGTTGGAGTCAAACGGCACCTCGAAGTACTGCAGAGACAGAGGGACACACAAAAAGGTAAAATGCTGTTCCAGACACGAGACACATTCAGACAAGAGAAGAGAGGAAACGCACTCAGTCTCTTCTCATGCCCACACATCACATTATGTTTAATACAGCAGTGAAAACTCAGCACATTGTGGTTTAAAACCAGGAACCATTAACCAAGGTACGTCTGTCCTTCCTATTTTCAGATGATTTATTCCTCCATTCATTCCCTCTAGTCTTTTAAATCAGTTTCTGGAAACAAGCAGCCATTATGACACATCACACATCTTCCTCTGCCTCCTTGCTCTCTGTTGTTAGCACAGACTTGCTCAGAAAGCTTGGTAAGAGCCGCGTAAAAATGTACAGGGGCAAAGCAAAGATGGGAGACTTGCACCACTTCCGCCTCTGTGAGTGTTTCTCTGCCACATGTGGAGAGAAACAACGGAAGAGGAGCCAGTCGCTCGCCCCGCCACTCGGGAGAGGAAGTGGACTGGAGGTGGAAGGTGGAGGCGGCAGCAGCAGCAGCAGCAGCGGCGAGCTGTTGGGTGGGAGGTGGCGCTGGTGGCGGGGTGTTCTGGGATACAACTATGTGAAAAACTACTTATACTCCTGTTTTATGATCTGTTCTGGAGGAGTATGCTTCAAAGTGCTCCCATGAGATTGGCAATGTGTGACTTAAATGCAAACACATGCGGCGCTTATATGCAGGAACTGGCTAATCTCCCTCCCTCTTTGTGTGTGTGTGTTAGCGACCGAAAGTGTGTGCATTTGCCTGCCTGCATAAGAGCCTTCGACTAATGAAGAAAACAGATAAAGCTCTTAAGGCTTCAGAATATCAAGATCCATCTCTTCTGATATATGGTTCACATAAAATGTCTAATAAACAGATAATCCACTTTTCTCTCCTTAAAGCCCAGGCCTCAGATTTACTGCACTTATGACACTGGACATTATTAAGAAAGCCCCCGTTGGAAGGCACTGCATTTCATATTATATAGATTTATTTTTTATTTTGAAGAGCATTAGGAGAGTGGGCTGCTCAGAGTCACCTGACTGGGATTCCATGTCTTTCCAAAGTACAACCTTGACTCTCCATCCAGGTTGTGTTGCTGGTCATTGTGTTTTATTTTTAAGTAGTTTGCATGAGATGTTTTTGTCCGTTCTCAGGATTTCATTTCAGGCGAGAAATGGATCACAGTGACATTTAGTCAAGAGGAATTGCCATCTATTTTGAGGACAAAATTAGCATAAGTAATAAAAGAAACGGAGCCTTTCATGGTGGTGCCGGCCACACATTATAAAGTAGGTAAATATATCTCATTTGGCTCTTGTTCCTGCTGAAGTTGCAGCACTAAAACTCCTCGACCAACCAAAGACATTAAAAATAGCGGTGGAATAAGCTCTTCCCATGCTCCAAAGAAAATCTCATGCTTCCCTTTTCCATCTTGGCCTCATGGAAGTTGTCATGGAGCACTAGCTGGCGGAGTGGACTGGGCGAGGGCAGAGCGCAGCTGTGTATGCGGCTGTGGGACCCCAAGGCCCCGGCTGAGGTGTTAATTCTATTTCCTGGGTCAGGAAATGCGTCAGGAGGTCAGGGGCCGCATGAGAGAGAAATGCACTTTGTGGCCAGAGCGCTGCTGAAAACAGGGCGCAGGCGGGCCGAGGGCCAAGCTCGCTGCAACTCGGCTCACATAAAGCGGATTCACTCGGTTTCCAAGAACATCATTCCACATGTGAGGGGAAAAAGGACCTTTGCATTGTGGCCCTACAGGATTAGAAGCCACCTGCGACATGTGCCAGAACAAAGAGGAGAGAGACGAGTATCTCAAAACACAAGATCCAAAGCACGGCCGTTGTATTGGTGAACCTGTCGTCAGTGTGTATGGACGGTTTGATGTGAACGTCCAAGTCACTCAGTCCTTCTCACTGTGTTCTCTGCCCTGTCTGTTCAGTTTGTCACATTCTGCTCGCGTTCCTCCGTCTCAGCCTTTCAAGTCGGAGCGCCTCATCTGGTTCACATCAGCCCTTGTCATTATTTCCGACCCAAACACGGCCATGTGTTACAGTGATGGCATTTAAATAATTGGGCCGTTTGTATCCGTGCACGTCTGCTGCTACAGGTAGGTCCCGAGGTTCAGAGTGGATCTGGTTAAAGTTGATGAGAGTTTCACAGGTCGTCACCTTCATTGACTCTAAGTGACTTGACTGTGAAAATGACTGACAGAGTATTTGGTGGATGTTTGGCAATGAAATCAATCTCCAGCAGGGAAAGTATTTGACTAAATTGTGATTAAAAAACTGGATAGGGAATGATTAAATATTCTTTATAAGTGAGCCGATTACTATCAATAGGCAAATATATATAGTATAAACACTATGTAATAGAAATACTATATTTCCTATAGTAAAAAAAGCTAAAACAAATAAACAAAACACAAAATTAAGCAAAATGGCAAAAATGTCTCTTTGCTCTAGTATATTTAATATCAAATGTAAAATGAATCTATAAAATTGTGTATATAACTTAGCAGTTTATGTCCGACAGCTGAACAACTCTACATTAATAATATAGCATTTATTACATCTTTGATATTTTGAATATTATTGGTAAAAAGAGAGAGATAGGCCAGGAGAGTCAGTGGGGCTGGTTGTGGAAGGAGGGATTGGACATGATTTCAACAGCCTTCATCTTCAGCATGAACAACACAATGAACGCGCACAATGTTCATGAAATAGAGGCAAACAGACTTTTGTTCCTGATATATTTGTCCGCTCGCATCACTGACACAATGACAGCCTATTGAAACTGCAGGCTGTAGTGTTTGTAGAGCCGAGTGAGGCACTTTTCAAAAGGTGGCGTGCAAACAAAGCTTTGAAAATGGATCGTGCTTCAGATCCATTAACAAACGGCCTGGAACAATACCAATCCCAGCCTCATGGATCAGCTCTGGATATACACAGAGAGGTTGGAGAGAATGAACCGGAAGTTATGGCTGCTGCTCTCAATTACGGACAGAAACACACACACACACACACACACAAACCCCATAACCATAGGGGCAATTATCTGCCAGATGATGAGGGCTAAATACAGGCAAGACCAAAGTGTGAAGCAAGGAGGTGGGAGTGTTTAGTTGCCAGATCCTCCGAGCTATCAAAGACCGAGCGTGATCCAGTGCCAACCACACAGGCTCAATTGATAACAGGCTGCAGGGAGCCATTTCCTATTCTCCAGTTGAAGCTAAAGAGGATAGCTTTGCTTGTATCCTGGTTTGATTTATAGTGATGCTTACCCATAAAATGTATCTGTAAATAAACGATAATTTAGTACATTTTGGCAATGTGTGTAATTTAGAATCTCCTTTGGTGCTTGTGCCTGACAGAGCCCTCACGATAAGCACACCTCCTATCAGCCAGGAACAACAACAACGGGAAGTGAGGTGAAGGTCGGAGAGGAGCGAGGCAGCAACTACACACACTGTGCGTTCACTGTGTTTACTCGAGAGGCAAGAGCGTGCCTCGACACAGGCAGAGGAATACACACGGCCGAGCAGCTGGATGGCTTTGGCTCACAGGAACATCAGCTGGCCTAAACACTGCGTCTCTCTCACCCTCGCCGAGGGAAACCCAGGTGCTCGGGCTGAACCCCAAAAATACGACCGAGTCATCACTTGTCGTCTCGTCAACTGTGAGCACACAGCGAGCAGAGTGGCAGACTCAGACTTACACGGGTGGCACGCAATGCAAGCCAAGTCTACTTGAAAAACAGCTCGAGAGCTCTCAAAGACCCCCTTCAACTCCAACTGTGAAGAGTCTCTGATCAGCCACTTGACAAACAAGCAGGCGCAGATTTACATAGATTAAGCCGTCCTCCGAAGTCAAGTCGATGGTTCAGGCAGACGTTCACAGAGGTTTTGAAGTCGAATGAAAGAAAAGAAATGGAACAAAAACAGACAACGCGTGCAACTCTACTAGTCATAACACCAAAATTAAAAAACGCTGGTAGAGCAGACCATTGTATTTCAAGGTGTTTGTATACGGTGGAAGTTGGGCGTCTGTTCTTACTACAACAATGCTAATGATTTCTCTTAGAGTCAAATGAGTAGTTTTTGGAGTTATGTGAGCAATGCTGTGAGTGTCCACCAGTTTCCCTGAAAAACCTGTTTAACACATGCAAAGTATTTATTATAGTGTGAGAATGAACCTGAATGGATGGAAGAGATAATAAAAAACAGGTAGAAGATAAACTTTAAAGGGATCAAACACTGTGCATTATAATGTAGACAGTGCTTCCCAAAAAATTAAGTCAAAGCTAACTCCTGGTAGCGTGCCGGTCAAAAACCCAGCCTCCTCCATGTTAGCAGATTGGAAATGGGCCCGGGATGCTTCATTTACGCATTGCGGAAGGAAGCTAACATGCATTGTTCATCTTTTATAGTGTATAGTTAAAAACAGGAAGCGTGCCGGAGTCTGGGATGCTGAGTATGAACAGCTGGCAGACGCTGTGGATTCTTGCCCTGTGTGATTCCTGTGCTGTGATGAAATGACAGGGGGATCAGCTGGTGTGATTAGACATGAAAAGCCAGGATTGTTTGCACTGCTGAAGTCAAGAGGGACGAAATCAAAGAAAAACAGCACAAACTAAGATCAAAAACCCTCCGAGCCAGACATCTTTTCACAATTGAGTCCACGCTGACTCACGCATGTGTACGTGATCATTACACTTTACTTCAGACCATCAAAAAGAATGCAAGTAGCCAAGTTGAAACAACCACCACATCTTTGGTCTTCTAAAATTCCAGAATCGCTCTATCCCGCTACTACTATATATTAAAATCCCCCGTCGTTCCCTCCTGGCTGCAGTACCCCTTCTGGCCAAAGGGCGGATCACGTCTCCCTTTCAGCTGGTGTGCTGAACCCACACCTCTGCTCCGTCTCTTTGTAGTGGGCTGTGTGGAGCTGCTGGCAGCCGTTCAGCTGGCACCGCTTCCCTCTTGATTAATGGCCCGAGAGTGGGACAGTGAAGCGCTAAACTGTCCTCATGTTAATCAGCCAATTGATGCCGCGCAGAGCCGCATTCCCTCTGCCCTGCCGATAATCAGTCCCCTTGCCTGTGAAGATTTGGGAAAGCTCACCGCAAGGCAGGAGCGTGCTTCACTATTGCTGCCTGGGCCACAAAGAGGGGAGAACCAAACAGGGATGAAGTATAAAATGGAGAAGAACAAACAAAAAAAGGTAGAGCATCATTCTTACATTTGGCTTTCTGTGTTTTCCTTCCAGCTCGTCTGATCAAAAGGAGGCTGTGGGCAGCAGCTGCTTTACCTCCACAAAGAAAAGTTTCTGGTGCGAAACCTAAGATAAATGAGCGTTGTCTCTTTCTGTTCTGCACGAAAGGACCATCTTAAATCACTAATGCAGGGGAGGCTGGTGGGGAATACGTTCCTTTTGTTTAAAAGGGATGCAGCAGTTTATCACGCTTGCCTCGAGTGTCGTATCACATCACCGTTTTCATTGTTTAAGTTGCATTGTGACCGAGCAACAGTGCCTCCTAGTGTGCAGGAGGAGTCAGGTTACAACACAAACTCTTGGTAGATGGCAGAGGGGACGACTTATGGACAAGAACACTTGGTCAGAACTTTGTCCTGAAGTTATCCGGAGTGGCTGTGAAGTGGGAACACAAATGTCCGAGTCGGTTGCTTCTAACATTCTCCTGACAAGAGTTTTTCCTGCCAGAATACCTCAGGATGAAAAAAATGCCATGCATGTAAAAGACACCAAGACTGGAGAGCTTTTGATGATAAGAACTGCTGTCAAAGTTAAAAGCTGTTTAACAAAAACCAGGGGGTTTATACGTCATGTCCTGCCTCCTCTATGCTCTACATAGGCACCAGCCCTTGTCTGAGTGTTCCAGACATTTTCATGCTGTTGTCAACGCGTCTGATCTGAACAATCTCCGGCTGCTTTCTTCAAATGTAAAGAACAAACTCCTTAGAATATTTGGACCCAATTTTCAAGTTCATGTCCATAAATAGCGTAAAAAAATATTTGATACAGGGTGTGTTCATTTTTATTTTTATAATTTTTTCCTTTGGGGAAATGGGTTTTAAATAATGATTCTAATTTCACAAAGTGGTTTGATATCATTTTCCAAAAACCCAGACATTGGGTCAAACTGGCTGACACGTTCATTTTCCTTCCACTGTAAACATCAACTGAGCAAACAAGACAAATTCCTTTGTTGGAGAGCTGGCCGACCATATCTCCAGTCTCAGCCTGATAAGTTAACGCTCTTACTAATGAGGGTACTTCCCTCCAGTTCCTGATCACCACGAACTGTGCACACACGTAAGTGCTTTCTATTCAGTCTCGCAGACTGTGGGAAAACCATATCAGGGAAATGTTGAACACATAGAACCGGCCTGTGTGTGTGTGGCCAATTGTTTTAAGAGAAATAAACAGTCCTTTCCGCCATCGGTGGGCATTTGCTAATAACTGTGAGGGTGCGACTGACATGACAAGCAGTTTGAAAGCCTCTGGACAGTTTAGGTGCCGTTGAAAACGAGGCATGTTCATGTGGATGTGTATGTTCGAGGGAATGTGGGTGTTTAGATTCTTTGGTCCGCAGCTGTGTCTGACCACAAGGAGACTGGAATGAGTGTGTATGTATGTGTGTCAGCTTTAATACAACTCCGATAGGCTGGAGGTTTCTAAGAAATGTAGCCCGTGGACGTTGGAAGTGATAAGCAGCAGCCGCTTATGAAGGCCCGCACTGTTCTCTCGAACATGACAGCAGCCATCAGCACCTCTGGAATATTTGTATTTGCAGCGGTGACCCATAGCAAAATCCCCCCCTTCATCTCGGCAGGCTCCCTCAACAAGCCTTTCAAATCAAAATGAGGGCCCCAGAAGAGGACGGCAGCCCAGTGAGGTCTGGAGCTGTGTGCAGCCAGTGTTTTAGCCCCTCACTCACAGCACTACCTTATAAAGAAATACAATTTCAATTCTGGAAGAAGGTCAACTACCTATTAATCAAATAAGTCAAGTTAGTGAGAACAACCGCTCTCTAAACAGCTTTACCACAAGATGCCGATCATAACATGTACAGCAGAGACTAAAACAGACATTTTTCAATGTTTAAAATCAATGGCTTTCACAGGGTCATGTTTTCACCTCTTTCCACCAAACTGGGAAAAGGTGCAGTATGTTTAACAGAGGAACCCATTACATTTTTGTGTGAATCTGGATAAGAGAGTTTAACATAGTTCTATAGTATATGTTATCAGCTTTACATTGTTCTAACAGGTTCTCCCACTCAAACATGTTCTGTAAACCGGACGTCTGATAACAGATGCAGCTCAAAGTGGAGCCGTGCAGAGCTGTTCAGTTCAGGGACAAGGTAAAAAAATAAGGATATGGAGTCTTTGTCTCTTTCCCTAATAAAAGATTGAATTCATTCTATAGAGCTCCAGAGTTACCTTCTTCTTGACCCAAATACAATAAGACAAAGAGCACAGGGTTAATGTCGGGGGTCTGCTCTGATCTACCCTCAAGAAGAAGAAGAGGGCGAGAGGACTCTTCATTCAAACAGTTGAATTTCCTGATTATAAACTATAGAGTTGTGGTTTCCAGCCTGTAAACTCTGGTTAAAACATCTCCTGTTGTGCTAACCCTCTCTTTTAAGTATCATACTTGACGGGACACAGAATAAGTCTGAACAGTGTTTATATGGAGAAGGAACACGTGCTGACAAACCCAACACAAGGGAGCAGATGGTAAACAGTGGCGAAGAAGCAGCAGGCTAAATAATTCATCCATGAGTTTCAATCTTGTTTGCAGGAGTAAATGGGAGGAGACTGTAAGAAGAGGGTAACAAAGTTCCTGTCAGAGTCAGTCGTCCTCTGCTGCCAGACCTTCGCCCCCCCCGGGACCCATCCCTTTCCTCTGCCATATTCTCCGTATCCTCTCGCCTCCCTCGCTATCCTCTCAAGTGGAAAAGCAACCAGTTAGCTCTTCGACGGGTTCCGGGAGTGAGCTGTCAACCATCTGTCCCCTCCGAATGTAACAGAAATTCTTTCTGTCAGGATGTGGCAAGTCACAGCTTCCAGTGTGTCTGAATGGGAGTAAGTGCTGGCACAGTTCCTCTGAGAGAGGTTGCGAGGATTGGCACAAATAAAAAGAGGGACATTGCTTTGCATGAGATTATTGACAAAACACTGAAGCACAATGTTTACATCTGTCATCTAAATATATATGATGTGTCATTTTACAGGTTTATTTGTTATATAACAAAAAATGGGAAGACTCAAATTGAGAGTACAGCTCAACCTTATCACTGCATGTGCTTCAAGAGAGTATAATGTTTGCTTTACAGTATGCTACATAAAAGCCTTGCATCTTAACAAAAAGCCATTTGAACGTGGTTAAGTGCCATTAAGACTGTGGGATAGTGAAATTGGAGTCATTTCTTTTCCTCACCATCCAGTCTCTCCATAGGCAATTACTACAACAGAGGCACGGGTAGAAGTGCAAAACCATGAGGACCCCCCACTCAACAGTGCGACAAACACAGCTCAGACGGCAGAGATGTTTAATCCCCCAGACCAGTGGAACTCAACCTTTGAGTCGTTTCCCACCACTATAATCAGGCTTGCAGCACCAGCTCATGTGCACATAGATTTTGAGTGATTAATTCCTAGTCTAAAATATGTGACTTTATTATTATAAATATATATATTATGTTTTTTATCCCTCCACAACCATTTGGCGATCTCCAAAAATTATCTTTGACCCATGTGGGAGTCGGGACCCCCAGGTTGAGAAAAAGTCACAAACCCACCAGTATAACCACAGCACCCAGCTGTTTATCTTTTTCATATTGATCAAAGTTGTGTGGGTGTAAAATGAATGGGTCCACAGCCGTGGTTACTTCCTGCTACTTCAACGAGGGACTGCACAGTGACATTATTGTGTTCAGGGTGAAAACACACATGTGAGGCTTCGAGGTCTTTGTTGTGCGAGCGTGGCTGTTGTGTAGGAGGCAGATAACACCACAAGGAGTGAGTTGTGAGTCTTTGCTGAATTGGGTCTAAAGCATCACACAACTCTTTTATATCACGGCCAAAAAATGCTTATGAGACGGAAAAATAAAATGCAGTTTACCTTCACCCAGTAATTTAGGGAATGTAAAAAAAAACAACAACACATGACTTAATGACAGAAGCCGCTTCAAAGCAGTGTCAAGTTATACAGCCGCACTTAAAGGGGATACGTCAGGTTTGTTTACGGTCTGACAATGCTGCAATGTTTCTGCTGGCTCCGGGCTTACAGGAGCCATGGTAATAACAGAAAACAGTTATTAAGACATGCAAGCATAAACACAGAAAGACAACAAAGTGAGGCTTCACAATCCCTGAGTGATCCAGAAGCATTACCTTGTGTAAAGAGGAGACACAAATAGGTACAGTTTAAGTCTGAATATCTTTTAAACTAGCTGCAGTTTCTCCAGTTAAACCCGAGACAGGCGTGTTCAGAACCAATCCAGCAGGATGATTTTCTCAGACACGAGAAAGGAATCAGCGGTGGCGAAGAACAGGTGGAATCGACATGTGGACAGAGCACAAGTAATACTATACTCAACAAGAGAGACAAAGGCAGACTTACTGTAGATGTTGTAAGGCACTAAAAAGCTTTATGTGATGTTAGAGAATCAGATCAGTTTGCAGAAGTCAATGCACAAAAGGAGATAAAGCAAAACCTTACAAAAGTTTACAAAATCACCTCTAAGAGTATTCAAAAATTGTTCAAAAGTCTCTCCTGACATGAACAAAGAGCAGTTTTAAAATGGTTTTAACTGTCACGACACAAGAGCCTTTAATGACCCTGTTATGAGCCTTTTCAACTGCTTGAGATAATCGGTGTTATGCATAATGAAGGTCTTATTTAAGTTATAAGAGAGAAGCACAGAAAATGAATCAAACTATAAGAGGAGTTGGAGTGAGACATGACAACACGTCTTCATAACACTCTAACAAGACAGAACTGTACAGCAGAAGGATCTCTGAGGATTAGTTTCAATGGAAGACATGAACTACAATGTATACTTTACTTACTGTATTTACGATCTAGCAGGGTTTAGAAACCCATACTCATGTAGAAAAAACATTTGTTATTGCAAATCGACAACAAAACAGTAAAATTGTCCTCATGTGTCAATTTGCCTAAAGAAACGTGACCAGCTGACCACTTGAAATGCTAATCTGGTTTAATTAATCCCCCCACAAGCAAGATTTAAGATGATAAGTCCCTCATTCAGCAAATGAGAAGATGAAAAGCTTAACGAACTAACCCTTGATCCTGCTAATCAGTTGAAAAGTTTAAAACGTATATATCTCGTAGAAATTTCCTCTAAACCCCAATGGGACAAACTTCAATTCAGGCCAAACACGTAAATCTAAATTTTGCACTTATATTTTGAGAATGTGATGAACACCCAAAGCTCGGGAAAAGTCTTGGTCCTTGTTGGTAACCATTTTGCTTTCCGGCTACGATGCTCTTGCCCCCGAAGCTTCTCGGTTTGAATAAAAATTAGCATGCAGTGTTGGCTCACGGGCACGCCATCAACAGGGCTGCTTTTGTTAATTATCCACGGATCTCAGTATTACAAAGCGTGTTCCTTACTTCCCTTTGGCCAAGTTACCTTCAGATAGAGGATAGAACTTGCTTGAGTTCCATTAAAGAGAGTAAAAAACGGTGAAATCAACACATATAGATAAATGTGAGTTTTTAAAAACTTATATACCCTTAACAGATGTACGTTCCAGAAATGAAATTCAAGTATTTCTCTAAATCATCCCTGCATGAACATTCATTTCTCCACTCGTTAATTGTTTAGCTTCTGTAAAACAATCCCACATGTAGAATTATCTCTTAACAGAGGCAGGACGCCCCAAAACATATAAAACAAGGATGTTTCAGCTCCACAGACGACAGCGGGTCAGTTCATGAAACTTGTTGTTTACCTCTCTGTCGCTGACTTTAATGTAATACAGGGCCACGAATGAAAACACAATGTGTGATCATCTGACTATCGTTAGCCTCACAAGAGACGTTCTGAGTTACTGCACATTCATTGAGTTTTTCCTGTCATAATACTTTAACTTTCTTATTTTGTATAATGGGTCTTTTTGAGCTTCTCAACTAAACAAAAAAACATTCAGGGGCTGAGGCTTGGCGAAACCCAGCGATATTACATCCACTGTATAGGCATGCAAACCTCTGGCACCACTCTGCTAATTTCAAACAGTGCAAAGGGTTGATGACTAACAGAGAGGGCCGCTTCCAAGACGAGTACGTCTTCAGCCACACCGTCCACAATCCACTTCAGCGTGACATTAGTCCCAGAGAGACGGTTTGTCCTCTAGACTGAGTGTCTCTGTTCACTGATACCTTCACGGTGAATCCTGGAGGGGCTGACGTGCTTCTTTTTAACTTGAAAAGAACACTGAGAAGAAACTGGGAAAAACTGTCTATGTTTGTTGTTGAGAGTGTCTCAGATTCAGAGAAACACAGTCCTACCCTATTGGCCATAGACATCCAATCTCCTACTCTACACCTGCTGAAAACTCTAGCAAAACTAGCAACAACTAGAATGTAACAGCACTAGCTCAGCTTGCAGGAGTCTTTGCCCAATGCAGAGTGAGGTGTAGAAAGGTTCACTGGTGCCAGACAGTCAGGTGGGTGGTTTCAGCCTCCTGACTCAAGCTTCAACGGAGTCTGCATCTCGCCCTGTAGGTCACTGAAGCCCATAATCACAGTGTTTTGTGAAAAACTAAAGGCTAATCAGGGAGGTGTCGAGGAGGGGCCCCACCTGCCCATCAGTCAGTCATGTTCCTTCCCTCGGGTGAAGGCAACTCCATTGTGGTGAGGTGTGGTTGCCCGAACAAGCCACGACACTGAAAGCTTAGAGAGACACTTTGCGTGTGAGCAGAGGTGCATCTCTCCTGAGTGTGATCTTAACACAAAGATGAAGACGTGTTGTGGACGCTGTTTTGTGTTACTCTGCTTTTGAAGTGAGGACACCCTGTACTTGTAAAGGTTTGAGTTTAGGATCAAAAGGAATATGTAGTTCAAGGGGAAATGTAATGTACATATTGTATTTTAGAGTAATATTTTATCAGAGTAACCCGTTTTATATATGGATTGTTAAAGACTAAGCTGTGGCTCATTGTATTATATATTTGACATGTTTTATAAAACATTTATTCATTTTGTGACAAATCCTTAAAAGCAGATACTGAGAAAAAACTTTCTTTGCTGTGTTTTACCAGTATTTCTCTAAATGTACTCGACTAAGCACTTGAAGTTAATAGTGTTAGTGACATAAGATAATGAATAAAAGGAGCCACACAACTGAATTATTATTAACATCCCAGTATTTAAGCCTGCCTGGCAACAGCCCTCGCTTCCCCACAGGCGTTATCTCTGGGGGGCTTCAATAGTTGGATTTACCCTTCATGACTTTATCAGAGGAAAGCATCTGTCTCCCATCTGAGGCTGCGAGAGCCCCAGTTGTACAGTTTGAAACGGACTGGCACCCCCGTGGTTGACGGAGACAAAAGGCTTTAAAGAAATTAACTATTAAACAGGCCTGTCTGGTTAAATATTCATTTTAATCCTGCACCAAAGGAGAGATACCCATCGTGTCCTTTTCGTGCCATCTCGACGGGCAATTAAAAAAGGAATTTCCATCCCTTCATCCGCGTTCTGTGCAGACAATCAAAACAAAAAGTGAGACAACTATCAGTGTCAGAGATCAGCTCGGCCCTTTTTGTTTTAACTAAGCTGCTGGAAAACAAGATCCAGAGAGCAGCATCTGCACAGTGGGGGGGATCCCAGTCGAGTAAAATGGACCATCAGGCTTAGTTTCTAATGTATTTGACCTTTAACTAAAAAAAGACACATAAGTCGAGCTGCCTGACAGTATCTTTGAAGCTTTCCACACAGGAAAAACAAATAGAGCACCCCCTCATTGGGGCCCATTACGAACGACACCCACTGCAATTCATCAAAAGGGATTCATCGGTGGGCGGGTAATTTTCAATAAAAATAAACTGCACATAATAGACGGCAATATCATCACGCAGGAGGTATTCTACGATGCCCACTTGACAACATGATTTAGAAGCAAATATCCACAGCAGAAAGAATCTCATAAATCAACTTAAAAAATTTATTCCAAACAAAGCCCACTGTATGTCTTGCTGCCCGTCTTGTGACGTTAACTACTTTACCTACAAACTGCATGCTATCCTGTTAATTGTGTGTTGGCTCATTATTTGGAGCTTTATATTACTGCGTGAACTCTTTGACTCAACTAAAGTTTGTGAATTTGTCTGATTACTTGTTTTAGTTTCCAACAATAGTAGCTGTCATTAAAGCACAGAGGCAGTTAATAAACTTTCATTTCCAATTAGACGTGCTGCAGTCCAGAGCTCAAACAAGAAAATATGTCGCAGCCCTAATACTTTCTGACTGCAGTTATAAAAACACACTGTTATTCAACCAAGTGTGACTTTCACTGAGACCGGACTATAAATTAGCATCACTTAAAGTTCAAAAACACCCAGATTTATGGAGAAAACTAGATATGCCTCAAGGGATAATTTAATATGTATAACAACATGAGGGGATTTCCAGTCTCGATTTACATCCAAGTTCACATGGCAGTGAACCAATCTGACCTCCAAACACTTGGGTAAATATGATTAACAAGATGACTGCCACGGCAAACAACATAAAGATAGAGATCAGAGATAAAGAGATCAGCTGCGAGAACAAGCCTGCATTGTACGAGCATGTGCTTCAGGCAGTAGACTGTGACGTCCGCGGAGTTAGACAATGCTTTTAAAGTTGGAAGTATGATCTTCAGCTAAGAGCAAAGAGATTTTGAATACTACACTGTGTTGTCAGATTCAAAAAAAGAATAGTCAACTGCTACGAATTTGAATTGATTCCTATTATTCTGCTGATCATCTGTACACAAGTTAAGAAACTATATGTCACAACTGGTTAATGATCTCCCATCAAGAGGGTGATGATTGACCCTGGTTACCAGGAGATCTAGGATTTTAAAGAATCCTTGTAAACCAAAGTATTTCTGCTTTTAAAAAGGTTTAAAAGAAGTATATCAAACAAGTTATCATCATGTTCTGATAACACACGATTGGTCTGCATAACCTGTACCCATGTTAAGTCATGTACCTGTGCACTGGATGATCCTGACCTGGATGAACTCAGAAGGAAACATGCAGGAGGGTAAATAATGCATGCCTGCACAGGACAGGAGAGAAGGGTGTAGCTCGGAGTGGAAGGGCAGGATGGGCTGGGGGCTTGTGGGGGCTCGCGTGTGCGTGCCAGCCTCGAGACGGCTCACCACATGAGAAACTCAGAAACAAAAGCTTGCTGTCACCATCACGAGAATACAAATGACACGAGGCAGCCGCAAAAACAAAACAGCCCGAGAGTTCATCAGAAGCAACACGCGAGCAGACACGGTGTGGCTTACACTACCAGCTGCTGTCAAAATAACCGAGCGGTGCTTATTTGAGCGTAAAAGGCCACATCGGGTCTTGTTTGCACCGCAGGGGACCTAAGACTTCCCCGGGGTCTTTAAGGCTCCAGCCTTGAACTCTCATCTGACCCAATTATCCAATTAGCCGAAGTAGTGGCCAAACTGGAAGGTGATGACGGCTGGAACACCTGCAGAGGTTGAGCCTGGTGTGGGGCCCAGGGGGCATTGAGACCTGCACTTTTTTCATCTAATGCTACCTAGTTCCATTCTGTCCTGCAGGAACAGAGGGATCTCTGTATTGAAACCTAAGGTATGGCCTTGACCAGGCTGAGCTATTTCTAGGTTCTCTACAGAGTAATACGTTTTACGCTCGAAACACCTCTCCAAAAGGCTTTTAAGGCTGGATGAGCAGCAAGATGGAGGCAGAGGAAGAAAAAACTAAGAAGCTAAAATGTTCTTGCGTTCGATGCATGAGAGTCACTTGGACTGGGAGATGAAATAATTACATCCCTCAGCTGTTAGACTTGATTATCTTCTGGAGACAGTAAGACGGAGATGACAGCGTTACGGTTTTGGACTTCGGCTTGAAACTCGAGACGTTGACTTGCCATTGTTACGTGACTCCAAGTGCTTACATCTTTCCAACAGTTTCCTAAGTAGAGTAACATTTTGAAAAGAAACCATAACGTTTCTGTTTGCCCTACGGGCGCTTCCCGATGGGACAAAGGGCAGCCTTGGCTTTTGACAGCTCCACTGATGGCCTGGCTGCCACTTTCAAGAACCAAAAGTATTTTTCATCCCCTCAAGACATTTTTCCTCAAGGTAATTTGACAGTTGTGTGGTCTCATGCTCGCACACTCCCTTTTAGATGCCAAGAATTATGGATTTGGGGAGGAGCGGCACAATCCATAGGCAGTGATCTTCGTTTGTCAGGGATCTGTTAGATGTTTCATATAAAAAGACATCGAGCTTTGATCAGAACCAGCCACACTAATGCACCAGTTCTTTAAGATGAAAGGGAGGGAAAAACCCTGGCATCAGATCTGAAGGTCGGATGTTTTTCTTCACCATTCCACTTTTTTTTTACAGGATTATGAAAAACAAATGGATGAACAAAGTGTTGAGATCAAACACACACACGCAGGTGAGGGTGTGTCTCTGACAAGAAGACCTGACAGACAATCCTGGTTGTGTTAGTACTGCCACAGAGGCAGTGCAACAGGCAATTACACATGACAGCCCCCATCCTTCTGTGTGTGTAATTACACCGAGGAAAATGACATTCTTCTCCAAAACAAAGCAACACAAACAACTTCCCTTACATTGTATGTTTACAGACATATACTTGCCATTCCAGACAAGCAGAGGCAGACAGGACAATACCAACAATACACAAGTTTACTTTGTTAATGGTGATGATCGTATGACCTCTTTAATGAAAGAATGGAGCCCTCGCATGTCTTTGTCTTACAACTCACTTCAAAGCTTGAAGACATGTGGCTAATTTGCCTGAAACAATACTCCCATCTCAAACTCTTGTCAATTACGGCCACGATGACACACAGCACGTACCCACAGAGAAAGAGGGAACGAGGAAGCAGAATGGATCTGACTTGTGTGAACGCTTGGGCTCGCATACCAGCTACTAGCCACAAAAAAGGAGGTCTTGGTCTCAGACGGCGTAAACGCTGATGACTTTCAGCCAAGGAGACACAAGGCCATTTGTGAAAACAAAGAGAAATGTTGAAGTGATATTCCATCAGGATCTCTTTTCTGTTCACTTAACATTTATCTGCAGAAACCATGTGAAGCACTCCCTGAAAATACCATAAATCCTACCAAAGCAAACTTTAGCCACATGTATAATAAACTTTGAATCTCTATCTTTTCACTCACGCTCAAACTTGTCATTTTGCTCCTTTAATATCATCTGAGGGGTTTCATGACTTCATCCTACTTTTGTATAAATGTTATATGATGAAAATATAAAATAAAACCACTTAAATATATTATCTTTGATTTGAACCAGCTTCACGTTAAATTTTTTCCAAATTTCCATTGTGATTATAAATTCTTTCTTAGAAAATGCTTTTCTGAAAATGCAGGGCCTAGGAAAGATTAACTCTTTCAAAGTGACAGAAGCCCTTGAACACACATTTTTCCTGCAAGTTTTCACACTTGTCTAATTGGGACAACATCTACGGTGACCTTTGCCCACACTCCACCTTTACTCTAGGTGTGTCACCTGACCTGGATGGAGGAAACCAAGACAGAGGCACTGGCAGCCACATAACACTGTTTCTATGAAATATGGAGTTATGTCATACCCTAAGCTCGGGCTGAGTTAACGGACAAAATGAAGAGTGACGGGCCTGATGTGAGGGTGAGCCCACAGATTAGGGAACACCCAGGGTTCGCACAGGGGCTGCTGCCTCTTACATCACTCAGCGCTCTGAACGCCTTGGAGCCTGAGTCGGGGCGACTCTCCTCAGCGCGAGGAGAAGGGGACATTTTTCAAATACCTGAAGAATATTTACACACCTGCTCAGTGTGCCGTAGAGGAATCGGGTCAGAGCTCTGTTTAACGCCCTGGACCAGACCACACAATTTTAACTTGTGCACTGATTGACACTATTCAGGCCTGACAACAAAAACAACATTGTGTAAACATTTGCACATGCGTATCCATAGAGACAACCCCATGAGGTGAAGCACAGGGGGGGCAGGGGGGGGTTTGACTGCACCTACGTATTTGACAGATGCAAGTTCAGTTCCAGAATGATCGCTGTTTGAACAAACTATGCGTGGGCTGGTGAGGCACTTGATTGTTGTAAAACAAAAACACACAAAGTGCAGAACATGCCCGTTGATGGTAGGGTTGGGCAGCGGGTTGGGGGTCTGCCCCCCGAGGCCAGGAACCTGCAGTGTAATCATGATCGCTGCCAAATTACAGGCCAAAGACACAACTTAGAAGAGTTCAATCCACGGCTGAGGGAGAGGTCACCTATTATACTAATATTCTTAAGTCACAGAGCAAATTCCAACGCACAATGTCAACACTAGACGGCAGGGGGAGGCCCTACTTATTCCAGGTATTTTAAGTGTGTAGCTCTCCTTTGTCTTTAGCTTCAAAAAAAGCTTTCAGCAGGGAAATAATAACAGTGATACAGTTAGCTCAATGCACGTTTGAGCTGTGCAGCAAAAGAGGAATGTCGAGTGGTTAAAAA
Source organism: Pseudopleuronectes americanus (assembly GCA_038501795.1). Lineage (NCBI taxonomy): Eukaryota > Metazoa > Chordata > Actinopteri > Pleuronectiformes > Pleuronectidae > Pseudopleuronectes > Pseudopleuronectes americanus. The sequence goes on along the minus strand of JBAMIH010000100.1, from coordinate 58,714 downwards.
ATTGATGTGTTCTGGGTCTGTTGGCCCTTTCTAGTGGGTGGGTGTGTCTGTCAACAAGAACGTTCATATTTGTAAAACACGTCAACAAAAATCTGTTACACTGACATCTCGCCAGCCCTGTGACTAGTCATCGTTAAGCTCTTTCCAAAAGGAAATTGGTTTTTAATAATAAACAGATTTAAGGCCAGAAACATTTCAAGTGTTTACTGCAATTCTTGAAACAATTACACAGGCCGAGTGTTTAATATTTCTTGCCTTATGGCGTCTTTGTAGTTTGAGTCAATCAGCTGTTGTTAATCGTACATTTATACAAAGTTGACAGTTTATTAGATACACAGGTTTTATTATAATCCCGCTGCAATTACCATCTATGTGAAGCCTATAATGTTCCATCGCTGGTGACCTTGGGTTCGAGAGGTGCGGATATAAACTCCATGATCGAATAGTGAGGGTTTTAATGACATTCATGACATGTGGTGAGTAACAAGCTAAAGACAAAATACATACTAATTAAAACATGCTGCGGTAGACATGCAAGCCCTTGTTCTGAGGATAACTGACCTGGTTGATGGAGTTGGCAGTGCAAGAGGCCAAGCCTGTTCCCAGACAGGCCACGAAGAAGATGAATGGGTCAAACGGAACCGGAGCCATCGCATAGCCAGCTGCTGCAGTCGTGACCACCAAGCCTGGAACCACCAAGCAAGAATATTATAAAGAGAAAGCATTAAAAAAAGTAAAGAGCATTGTATCTGTATAAGATCTGTTATCCTCGTATCAACATCTCTCTAAATAGTTAATATTATGGCCTGCTGTCAAAATGTAAAATACCTGTGAGTCTGATTTTGGCCAGTTTGGCGTAGATATCCGGTAAGTCAGCCACATCCACCTTCACCTGCTTCCACTGTCTGTCCAGACGAGCCTCCCTCGCCTCCTCCGTCTCCACCTGGATATGTGGAGGCTCATCTGAAATCCCAGCTGTTCCGGACACTGACTCTTTCTGCGCAGCCACATCTGCTGCAGCTGGGTTTGCTTCAGGCTGCGTCTGACTGGTGACATCCTCTACCTGTGGCACAGGGCCCGAGACAGCAGGAGCAATGGTTGGTATTCTCTCCACCTGCCTCTCAATGCTGTCATCTCTCTCATTCACAATGGTCAGGACCGGTGCCCGCTTCGGGATGGCACGTTGATGAAGCTCAGTGTTGTTCTTTGCTACATACTGAAAGGAAAACAGGGGATAAATATCTGTTGTTTTAACAACAAGCAACAGGTACTCTTTCCCTAAAATCTGAAAACAATGAAATATTAAGACAAACGAACGCTACCTGGCGTTTAAGGAAGCTGAGCTGCTGATAGGTCAACCACTTAGATGGATCTCTCCTGTGCAGCTGGATAAGGCCCCGGGCCGTCTGATCACATCGAGGGAGATGTTGAGCTAATTTCTGTTTCACACTAGCACCGATCAAACCTACAGGAAACACAAGACAGGAAGGGTTGTTATCAGAGTCAATACTTTCGTTTAAGTTCTATAAAAAACATTAAATTGAAACCAATGAGAACACTGATTCCCATTATGGTCCTGGCTTTTCCAGATTAAAATTATGATAATATGAAGGAAGCTTTCTGTTTTCTTGAATTGACAGTATATATTTAAAATGTTTTGATTCTGCTCTTGTACTAATATTCTTGTCTATATCTCTTGCGTTACACTTACACAAGAGCTAATTCCTTGCATGTGAAGACCTACTTAGCAATAAACTTCATTTTGATGATGATAACATGATAATAATACATCTTCCCATTTCCTCACTTTGATTTTGTACTGTAATAAGCTTCAGTGAAGACACAGTGCAGATGTGTGTCATGTTTTTATGGGGAAGGGGTTGTGTGTTTTGTTTCTTTTCTGGTTTTGTGTTATGCTGTGATTGTTGTCTTGTTGACAACTGAGTTAAGTGGCTGTAAACTTCACAAATTACTTAACTATCAAACTCAATACACATGGTAGTGTTCTATAGAACATTGACCTCAAACAAGTGTTATACCACTAATTTGAATAAATATCATCTTCATTGAGGTTATAATGTTCAGCTTTAGATGAAAGTGTTTAGAAAAATACTTGATTTGACGTTAAAGGTAGTTATTCTACATCATGCTTGTATTATTACACATGAAACATGTAGTGAGGATACACTGAAATGTCACAGCAGTCCAATGCAGAGGAGGAAAACAACACCTTAGCATGTCAACAGCATCAATAACAACCTGAACTACTTTACTACATTAGTCTGAAGCTAACTTTTCCTGCTGGTAGAAAACACAAAGTGATTATAACACAGCTTCAAGGCTTGAAGAAGTGAAACCCGGTGAGTAACCGAGTTGTTTCAGTCTCTGCAGATGTGGCTGACTTCTGTTTAAGGTCACACTGCCTCTTGCCAAACATCCCCACCGGTTAGCCACATGCTAACCTAGCCTGCTAGCTTCCGCCTTTAGCTTTACAGGCTGTTTAAGGCGAGAGAACATTTAAAACGCCCCGAAAAAGCAACGATGCGCCGGAGGAAGAAGCAGAAAACCCTCGGGTACCTGACAGCCGGCTACACGGCGTTTTATACATGTTCTCCGATCATTCAGCCGGCTCCCGTCCGGTCCCCTTCACATGCAGCGAGCCGCCATTTTGACCTCGTTGGGTAAAGGAGAAGCACTTCCGGGTTGTGAGCTGCAGGGAAGCACCAGCAGCAGAACTGAGAAGTATCTGAAGTATCTGAAGTATCTGTGATAGAATGTACACAGCAAAGTACACGGAGCTGCTTAACTACTGTGTTTAAGTGGTATTTTATTGTTATGACACTTTCTACTTTATTCAAAACATATGAACTTATCAAATGTGATGTTTTAGTCATAAATAAAAATACATTCCATTGGCTGCAGGTGCTGATGAAAGTATTTAGTATAAATTAATTTACAACCACTATCTGCTGTATTGTTCAAGGTAATAATAAAAAATAGTTATACGTTGTATTTATACACCACCTTTCATACATAAAATGCAGCTCAAAGTCCTTCATAATAAAATCAGACATGAAATAAGATAGAACAATAACAACACGTTAGCAATAAAATAAAGACGTATATAAAAGCATAAAACTAGAAAAACCAATAAAAATATTTGATTAAATTGTGATATTTCTCTACTTCATGGAATTCATGGGTTTCACTTGTAATAATAGAATATTTACAGTCTTGATTTGGTCATTTTATTTTTAGTAAAGTTAAAGTACTTCATCCACAACTTTTGTGAAGTAATAATATGATAATTACAGCCTTAGGAGTACCTCTAAAATTACTTGTACCATCTTTTATAGACTATAAATGTGGGATTTAACCAGACACATGCGGAATTACAGTATAAATGGGATGTTTCACAGGGTGGCTATCGTATAGAATGGAGCCATTGTTTATAATATTCGTGACAGCTGAGGCTTTTTTTTTCAAGTTTATAGTTTCAAGATGAAGCATTTTTTTTCTACACCTGAAGAAGAGCTTCAGTCTGCTCCAGCTCAGACTTCACGTGAAACCCAACACGAGCCCTCGTAACAAACACCAGTTGGAGTTTTATGTTTTGCGATGTCAGTTTGTCGTCGAGCCATAAATCTGAGCAGAAGATGGGTTTCATTTAATTCAAAATCGCTGTCTAATTCAACGTCTGGCCTCTTGCCTCCCGCCCTTGTGTGTCCTCTGACTCGCCCCGCTGTTTGGCACCGTTATTTATGTTTATGATCATCTTGTTGGCCCTGGCAGCCGACAAGATGGAACCCTTCTGATTAATACTCCTCACCACTGGTTTCACTTTGCAGCCTGAGCTTATTCAAACAAAGACAATAAAACAGTATGATTGTCTGATTCAGTGTTTCATTTCCTTGAACAATAACATTTACTGACCCGGGAGGACGATTATTCTGTTCGTCTGATTGGCGAGATCATATTCAACATATGAGAAAAACCCTCCATGTTGTTTATCTTCTGATTTTACTTAAACGTAATTTAAATCTGCAGTCGTCACATGGTTGATTATTCGGCATTTACAGACAATCATATGACGTATGTTTAGTTTTCTTATGAATGGGCCTGATGCAAATATCCTCTACAATCACAGTGGTTGTCAATGAACTCTAATTCCCTCTGCAACCCGAGCTGAGCATCCAATTCCCCTGATTCATCTCGGTCATTCTCCTCTACTGCCAGCGCCTCCTTCCCTGCCAAGATTACATGGTGTAATCTTCATGCACCATCAAGATGCAGCGGCTGATGAATGCCAACAATACACACAAGGCCATCGCGGATCCGGCACAACAGCACTTTTATTACAGAAGATAACCGTTATGTGCCGGTGTACACGATTTCATTCTGTGCTGACCCAGGTCAACCGCTATAGGTTTAGATTTGATGCGAGTGCTGAAAAGGAGGCTTATTGCCTGGTTTTACACTATAGTATATATTTCTGGGGGAGTGTAATACAATTTTGCATTCTACATTCACTTCATTTTCCTTCTATAGTTGCTAGGCAGGGTATAGCAATCTGCAGGCTACCACTACTGATGACTGACATCCTTGACACGGGCCTCGCATTCACAAACAGGCTCATTCATGAGCAGGCGGCCGCCCCTCTTCCTCTGGACGGGAATGGAATAATATTTGTTTACTGCATCAAGGAATAGTTTATCCTCTGCCAATGAGCATGAGTAGCTCCGGGTAATGAATTCCAAGGAGCAGCTCTGCACATCCCTGTGCCCGGCCATTAGGCTGGCAGCTCAGGCGAATATATCATTTGGTGTTTTATTTGTTACTGGTACATCTTTAATTTAAAGGTGGAAAATAGAATGAATTTTTCAGAGTTTGATGGAATATCATAAGACATAAAGCTGCTTTCAGACAGGCACTGACATTATCCTTCCAACAGATGGTTATACCTGGAAATACGGGATTCAGGAGGTTTTGTTGATAAGGGCCGATGCCGGAGTCTACGATTTCTGTTGTTGTTAATGCATTTCAATTTAATTTTCAATTTAAATTAATTTGTTAAGCCCCAAACAAGACTTTAGAAAGTTATAGAGAAACCCAATAGTTTCCACATTTGACATAGACAATCTCCTGCTGCGTTCTTCCTCCACATCCAGATCCCCAGACTTTCTCTTGACTTCAAAACATTTACTCTGACACTCTTTTTCTAGGGTTTGGTAATTTGTTCTCCTAAAGTCAGGAAGATCCACTTGTTTGGATAATTCCACATTTCCCTCCAGTGGATAAAAACAAAAGGCAATCGTGCCTTTAAAGCTTTCTCTCCATAAGGTGGACTAAAGAGCAGGACCTGGGGGACAGATGGGCAGAGGGGAGTGGAATGGCTCCAGAACAATAGGAGGAGTTTGTGAGGCCTGTTCAACCCAGAGGGGTCTTTCAGAGGACCTTTACAGTTACTACCTCTGGTGGTGGTCTCCGTATGGGGGCCCTTTATCACTGTGCTTTCACTGCATCTTGAGAATTTGAAATGGCTGAAAACATCCTCTCCAGAGGGGAACAAAGACACAAAGGGAGTTTAGGCTTGTATTGTGTGAGAGTGACGACATGTAGTTTATCAAAGTAAAAGTAGGCTGAGAATACTCCACCTGGAGCAGTGTCTAGTTCCACAGTTATTGTATTTGGAGTACTAGTAAAATAGGGCTCAGAGGAATCAATGTCATACTTTTTATATGTTGAGGGTGTGAATAGCTCAAGTAAATGAACTTGGAAAAAAAATAGCAACTCATCTACGACAACTTTCAAAAGACAGAATTAATTTTTATCCTGTCAACATAAATAATGGTCCTTTGTTATCTTAGGGAAAAGTTTTCAAAATGTCACAATTTACATTTAAGGGAAGCAGAGAAAGCTGTGTCTGAAGGGGAGAGCAGATGTCAGTGAGACTGGTGGATTAGGGTCTCTGGCTGTCTGGTTTACTGGGAGGCTGCTGTGGCCGGAGCAAAACAGGTCTCTGAAGTCATTTCAAGGGTCCAGGAATTTACTCAGTTTTCTATTTAAAACACAGCTCCTTCGCACTTAGTGGTGAAAAGGTGACATGTTGAATCAATTGAAGGTAGCATGGGCCCCAGGTTGTGTAAGCAAAGTGCTGAAGGGCCATTAATAGACAGTAATGAGAAAGGCCCCGTTACTCCCAGCAAACAGCCTGCCGCCCACATATGGCCCTCACAAAATGGCCAAATCATTTTTTATGCTAGTTTTACATGTCTCACACTGGGGAACACACTAAGCGCCTATAATGAGACACCCCCTCCCTGGAAGGCCCAGTAAATGGCCTAGTGAAATAACGGAGGCCTCCCAGGCCTGTCATCGCCCCAGTTCATCTGCTCTGATTTACAAGCACTGTCCCACAGGCTTTAGTGCCATCACTAATCCCACAGGGATGACCATCTGAATGGCAGTGGAGTCAGACCTCCTCAAAAAAACAGAAAGCTTCAGACAGTGCCACATAACTCCAAGCAGAAACAGATGCAGGGATGCTTCCCTGGTTATAATTGATTTTCAAGGGCAACATCTTGTTGTCAAAGGTTGTCTAACAAGCCCCTGCCTGGCGCCCTGTTGCTCATCAACCACATGGCGTCTGAGGGAGCATCGGCTCACCACCACCAACCTACCCCCCACTGGGATGGCACCGCGCTGGAATACTGACATCACCAATGGTATTTCTGTGGGACAGACTCTTGTTCTTCCTCTAACAACATCTTTTTAAAGTTATTTTTGAGTCTGTGAAGCCTCCAAAGCCTCCAGAGAAGAGCTGCTGCTGTCCACAGCTGCTGGCCAAAGGCCTGCCCTCTTTCCACGGAAAACAGGTATTCTCAGGCCCTATGGCCGCCAATGTTTATGTCTGAGATCACGGGTGTCTTTGTGGGCCTCTGAGGCTAAGCCTCTAATTGGCCATGGCTCATCAATCACACAGAGCAACCCCTTTCACCCAAAGTCTCATCCAAACAGCTCAGGGAAATGCGAGCCGTGGAATGGACTCCATGCCTCCCAAAGGCCTAGAAGTAGGCTTTGGTAGGGAAAAGCCTTTTGTGAGAAAGACACACTTACTCCAAGTTTATGTCAACCAATGGATGCTCTGCTTTGTCTTTCCTCACATACTTACCCAGAACATTAAACCAAGAAGAAAATATAAATATATAGCAGTTTAGGATAAAAGTAAGCTATATGGATTATTTCTAACAATACTCAGGATGCTCAACCCATTCAATGTGCATCCAGCTTGAATATCATTACTTCAGGAAAACAGACAAACATCTGGCTTCACTTTGCTGTTCTCGCTTGAACTTGGCCTCATTGTGATTTATCGAGCGGGTGAGAACAAGACAATTTCTTTCATTCAGCTTTACTGTCTCGGTTTGGCGGCGGTGCCTGGCAGGTGGGCGGAGAGCCATTTCACGTGACGCTCAACAAGGTGCTACACTATGTTGGCTGAGAGTGTCAGGGACCGTAACCCAGGAACATTATCCAGACGGGGTCAGAGGGGTCAGGACAACTCCTCAGCCATTATTTGGTTTGGCTGAACTCTCAAAGTCCAGGACTCTTGGCCCCAGCATAATGCCCGAACCCACAGATTTGTCAAGAGGAATAAAGAAAAAGTCCACAGCTCATGCGGTTTGTGGGGTCACAGCAAAGTCTCCACAATCCCTCACATCCAGAGACATCATGCACAACACTCAATGTGTTTTTCCCATTAGTCCGGGTGTGTTATTTATTTATCCCTTCACTTCTCCTTTCCTTCATTTCTTCTAATACTTTTCGTTCCTTGTTTTTTTCCACAACACGTCGAGTTTCCCGATGTTGGTCCATGGGAAACCTCCATGAACACAAATGCACACGGTAAAAAGAGCTGAAGCCAGTCCACGTCCAATTCTCTTCAGTCTCCAAGAGTAATCAGCTGTGTCATCCTCGCCATAAATCTCAGAGTATGGCAGTGGCTCCCGGCCCAGATGGGAATGGGCCTTGTTCTGTCGCTCTCGCCTCCGCGTCATAAATCCACGGCCGCCTTCACAGGATCGGTTTCCTGCCTTGTGTGCGTCTCCCAGCAGAGGAGCACACCGGAGGAGGCGAGGATATCGAGACCGCGGCCTCCCCGAGGAGTCAATATGCAAAATGTGCTGTCTCTTCCTCCCTGCTGAACTAATGTTGGGTTTCAAGGCGTTTTTCTTCATCCAATCAGATGCAGATTTGCTGCTCGGTCCCAGTAGATAGAACTCTGTGAATCAATGAGAAAAATGTGCATCTCTTAGGTCAACAATGCTGGAAACAGATCTTCAAAAGAACTCACTCGCTCGGGGAAGATGGAAAATGTGAATGTGGGCTTGCCCCTCCCCCCTCTGGCAAACTGAACTATGGAAAACAAAAAGCAGACAAGTCTATAAGGTGCTGTTTCTACTGAATACACACAGATATATACAATAAAACTAAGCCTCATCTTTAAACATCATAAAAGGCTTTACTTCATATACCCAGTATAATCCAGCTGAAATGTGCGAACACGTTATTACATTTTTTATTAAAAGCTAATTTATTCCAGTCTCCTTGTCAAATAAATTGGCTTGAACCTTCAGCACATTTCACTTTGTCTTTCTGAAAAAAAGTGTTCAACTCCCAGTGGAAACCAGTGAGTTTTACACAGTCTCCAGGCGGGAGGAGGACCTTCCTGACTGCAGGTCACTGTGCATGGCCGGTTGTGTGACAGAGTCCTGGTGGCTGTGGTCTATGGGGATCTTTAAAAGGGAGAATAATATGGAATAAGTCTGGATGCTGCTCTTGTCTGTGGATGATAAAAGCTGTTCCACTCATTTCTGTGACCGTCGGGGGGGGCCGTTTGTACTTTGCTGGTTGTTTCTCATCACCTCCACAAAACCCCCCCACCACCCCCCATACAGGGACACAGCAGAGAGAGCATTACTAATTAATTTGGTGGCACTCTTCACTTGCAAAACAGCAGATGATTGAAATTAAATTAAACACAAATTGCGTCTTAATTATACCAACAAACCATTTAATGCATTAGAATGATGGTAAACTATCTGTTTTGCAAAGATAGTAAATCCACGTTAGAATACTTCAATAAATTTAGGTCCTGGTTGCAAAATTAAAACAAGAACTCTATGAATTTCTCTGAAAGAAGAGTAAAGAAAGTAAGATTATGAATCTCGAAGCACATTCCATTGTTAAAGCAGCTTTTTTGGAAGGTGCCAGAATGACAAAGTGCAGAAGAAAAGCATTGCGGCAGAAAACGAGGGAGCCCCATCAGTGCATGAATTTAATTAGCACTCAGATGGATCCACATAATGAGTAAAAGGTGGATGTGAGAGACACTTGAGTAATTCATTTTGCTTTTTCTCATTTAAAACGCTCCCGGCTCGTCCTCGCTACTCCTCTGAGTTTCCTGCCTGATGCCACATTTCTCTGATCTATGATCAATAATTTTCATCTGGAAGTATTATCTGCACCTGAAAGAATACAGGTGGTTGTTGAAATCTGCTTCGGAGCTGTGTTATCTCTCACTCCGACTAAATTCTCCTGATGTAGTAAATGGCACCAGAGTCGTGACCCACAGTGGAATTCCTCACATTAACAGCCCCTGGTGGCCAATAAAAAAAGACAGAAGTCCATTTCATGATTACACACTGATGTCATACTTATAGTTATATCATAAAATATAACCAACAGTGGCAGATTAATATGAAATCACTTACAAATTCTATAACATCAAACAAAAACAAACATGCTAATTACAGATTTCTTAATTTAATAATTCAATTCAACACTGACATGTATGTTTCATAAGATCTATGTTTCAGTTGACCAGCATTAACCCCATCTCTGTTTAACAGGAGGTAGAGCGGGTCATGCACTAACTCGAAGGTCAGGGGTTCGATCCCTGGCTAGAAGACCACGCTGCCCAAGGAGAGTCAACCCTGAGTGCACCTGACGTCTGTTCCATCAGAATGTAAATGTAAGACTAGAAGAAAATGCAAAATATTTCAGGTTCAAAAGCAAATATTGATCAACCATAGAAATGTGACATTTATGCTTTAGAATAGGCACAAATCTCACATGAACACAGGTTGTTTTCAGCCCTGAAAGTCAAAGATTGAAACCATCAGAGACTTTATCTGCTGTCGTGTGTGAGTAGCTGTGGTCCATCCCCCTGAAAGTCTTTGTCTTTCAAAAGACCTCTGGGTTCATTGACACGGCCTTAAAGCTTTCATGAGGCCGAATTCCTGAGTTTTCACAATAAAGTACCGATCGCCCGACATTATGAGGAACATGTCTCCACACTAAAGATGTTTTACATGTGCTTTTTTTACTGCCGTGTGTTTTGTGTGAAAGTGCTTGTTTGTTGCATCTGAAGCGTAATGCATGTGCTTTCACTAGACGAGTGTGTGTGTGTGTGTGTGGGTCTATGTGTGTGTGAGTGTGTGTGTGTGTGTGTGTGTGTGTATAGGATGACGGTGCTGGTTGTTTGAAACTTTAACCCGGGGGCCTGTTGGATTCATGAAGGGCCTCTTTCAAGTCCCCCTTGCCATCCGGTGTGTCTGACTTGAATCGTGCTGCAGGAATCAAGTGCTTCCTTATGTCAAATGTTTACCCGGCTACTTAAGAATATCAAACAGCTCTTACAGCCCTGACGACGTGAGGCCTGGATGTGAAGAGGTGTCGGTTCAACGCCTGCGGCTTTCCACAGATAACAGACAGTGTCATCTTGTTTGTCTCCACCTGTCCAATAACTCCAATCAGAGATGTAAATGAAGTGTGTATGCTAAATCAGCTTCTGCACAACGAAACCGCACTTTTCTCTTTCCTGTCTTTGCTTTCTGTGCTAGAACGTTTGTGTCAGGTGGAATAGTCATTATCTGGAGCTCGCAGGACAGTTAGTTGGGCGGGAGACAAACAGGAGGAGCTGATGGACATACCGGAGACCAGGGAGACCAGGATGCTTTATAGGACTTGAGAGCTGCTGTGACACTTTCTTGAGCAGCAAATATAAGTTTAACTATCAGCACCCTCGCTTTAAAAAAAAAGAGTTGTTGAATAAGTATGGAAGAGCTTATGCATCTTTAATGACGAGCAGGAGGTGCAGGAGACAAATCTGCATGTGTGTGTCTGTGTATGTTCAGCTGTGTGTGTGTGCATTGCAGTTAAAAACGCCTGTTGTCCAGATCCAGGTGTGTGTGTGTGTGTGTGTGTGCGTGCACTATGAAGGGCATATAAATACTATTGGACTAATCTGATTTAAACTAGAATGGAAAACACATTTTGAGCCGTCAATGAAAAACAGCTGTTTCCTGGATGTGGTTGCCAGGTTGGGGAGCCATCTTTTTTTCTGTTTGTGTGTGTGTGTATGTGTGTGTCTGTGTGTTTGTGTGTGGTCCAGGTATTACCTTTGTTATGGGGACGTTTATCTCTTGACACTTTCATATTAGGGGGAAACGTTTCCCTTGAGGACGGAAAGCAAGTCCTCATAAATTAGACGGTTACATTTTTAAGGTGAAGGTTAGAATAATGGTGAGGCTCAGACAGGGAGAAAGGAAAATTAATAAAAGTCAATGCAATGTCCTCTTAAGTCAGGGAGACAAAATATGGTGTGTGTGTGTGTGTGTGTTTGCGTGTGTGTGTGTGTGTGTGTGTGTGTGTGTGTGTGTGTGTGTGTGCGCACTCCATCAGTGGCACATTATCTCCAGCTGGATTCCCTTTACCACAGGTTTGATGGTTTCTTTGTTCCACCTGTTCTCAGCCTGGCTCCCACTTTAATGAGCAGAACCACAGCTGTGATCTATGATGGATTCTCCCTTAACTTTCACCTTTTTAATCCACATCATATTGACTGGGTCGTTTTCCATCCTATACACTTAAGATCTGAGGACGAAAAATAATAAAAAAGTCTCTCAGAAGAAGAAAAATGAAAGCATCAGAGGGCCTGAGCAAAATGTGTTTATTATAACGTAATAATGACATTTCAAAATAATATCATGATGTCATTTAAACCATATGACGATGAATGATTGGTTAATCTAATGTTCGGACGTTAAAGTGATGACACGATTACCTCATTCCTATCATTTGACTATAAATCCCTTTTCCGATCTATAAATACGCTTCAGTTTTTGTCTATATCCCCATAGGATGTAGAAATACCTTGATAAAGGCATTTATTAACTATTATGTTTCTGATTTCTTTATCACAACCTTACTTATCTTTTAATAGCTTTAAATTGCATCATAGCGGAGATATCTTGAAAAGTGTATATTCCGACCTTGAAAAATAACTTTCCTCATAGAAAATTAAACTAGTTGATAAATTCTAAATCTGGTGAAGACACAGATCATATGTTCTCTCCCCTGGGAAACACCATCAACAGCCCATGTGACCTTGGCTGTCCTGTGTAGACGACCACTCTGGGAGCGAAGGAGGAGAACCACAGACCATCCTTCACAGTCTGTGGAGATGTTTTCCTCCCTCCGCTGCTCAGTGTGCAGAACGTCACTCAGACACCAGAAGGATTCGTCTCCTCCCTCGTGACGAGTGTTTCTAATCACACTCTGAGCATCACTGTTGTTTCTGCTGCAGATGTTTGAGAACACATTCATTAGTTCCTCCCATGGGTCGTGTTTTCCATCAGAGTGGAAACAGAAGGTGATGCTTTCACTCTGGTGTGTTAGCGTTGCTGCAATTTGAACATCGCCCGAGCTCTTCTGTCGCTCAAGGGCAAACGATAGAGTGAAAATATGCTTTTTCATCCCTTCGCTTTTTGCATCTTACTTGATTCTTCAAAGAGTTCTTCTCCATAAACAAAATGATTTCTCAGCCTGGAGAGCAAAGCAAGGAAAAGATCAAATGTGGTATCTCACAGAGAGCGAGTGAGAATCACACCATATGCATCTGTCTGGACTCTTTCAAGAAGCTACCAGAGAGGAAACAGACAGACGAGGTTCAACTGAGGATAAACTGCTGAGTGAACGGCTGTCGAGAGTCTTTTTGAGCATTTTGAGTCTCTTTAATTTGAAAGTGGACTCTTTGACGGCCGCAGCTCCAGCCAGGACTCGCTGGGTGTTGGAGGATCCTCTGCCAGTGGTTTGGATCCCATTCGTACGAGAGGACTGAAGAGGTTTAGTAAAGGAAATGGGGAGACAGTTATGCTTAAGTCAGGAGTTACTGTGTGTGTGTGTGTGTGTGTGTGTGTGTGTGTGTGTTGCCGCTGCTCCTCCCTCCCACTCAGATACTTTGCTTGTACAAAGTGTTATTGGCTTTAGGGAGGAAATCTGCTTCAAACAATAACACTGAGAAGACCAGAGCAGCCGAATGAGGCTTCTGCCAATTAGTTCGGGTTTCCACTTTTACAGAACATCATCCCTCCGACAGTTTACTCATGTTTTTACGCTCCGTATCAGTAGCTGTACTAAAGTCGACTTTATGCGAGCAAGGGTTTAGGCAGAGGACTCCAACGCAATGATGTCACTTCCCCCTGGCAGGCAGTGTAGCTCCAGCTGGTCGTGCACCTTCTCCTGCCCTGATTGAGCTGCAGGGCAGGAGTCTATGAAAAGGTCCAATCTCCATCTCATGAGATTCCCGGATGGTTGCAGGAGGGAAATAATCGCACATAACTTTAACGCTGTTTCTCGGACAGTATATACGTGAGAGAACACCTCCTGACATTTCTCTCTCCATATTCTCACGATCCATACGTCGGCCCACGTCTCACATCGATTATGCTCCGTGGACATCACCTGCGTGTTAAACACTCAGCCCATCCTCGCACTGGTGAGTCTCAAACGCTCGGTTATTCCATCCAGCCTCATGAATTACCCAACCACTCTCTCATGTTTAATTCAGTCCCAGAAAAGCTGTTGACACATGCCGAACGCCAACGACCCATTGCTCTTTTATTACACTTTTATCACCACTTAAGGAGAAAATTAAGTTTTTTTGCTGCATGTTCAAAGTGTGACCGTTACGAAAGCGCCTCGTCAGCGGGCTGGAATCGCTACCTGCTGCTTCTGGTTTGCGTGTTATTACGATGAGAGCAGATTCATGCTGTTGTAAATATCCCCTCTCCTCCTGTCTCCTCCTTTCCACCGTAAATGTCCCGTGGAAGATGGAAAGTCGTGGGAAATCCTACAAAAATGAGTTTTCCAGGCTCCATTCATAAAAAGAAGCTTTTTAAGATTAAACGTCAATGTTAGCATTTGTCTTCATGTGTGCTTGAGTGTGTGCGTGTACCATGTGTGTGTGTGTGTGTGTGTGTGGAGCTGCAGCCGTGGAGGCACAGCTAATGTACAGATATTGTTCTGCCTGGGTGGGCTGAAGACCTTGAGGTAATCTCTGTCACGCAGCTGCCACCAGCGGCGAATAAACTAGCGCCGGTTAAACGATGGTTGAACCCCGGCGTGGGGGATTTGTCTGTGACACAGGTGTCATATTTAATACCCTCATATATCAAGAATTGCCTGGAAAAAAGTGCAGGAAGGAGCCGGTGTGCAGGGCGGGCTCAGACAGATCCCCCAAAGATAATCTTGTGTACATTTGTAAAGCCCATTTACCATCAATAAAAATAGCCGGCATAGCTCTGCACCACATGGAGCCTGTGAAGTCAACATGAGGTCAATTATCTGTTTTATTATCGTATGACCTTTTGCCCAATAAGCAAATAGCAACAATTAAGAATAAAGGAAAACAGTTCACTAGACAAACCCGTCATTAATGAAAGTTCAATTCTGGTGAATCCCTGCTCTGTGTTTATGTCAACGAAACAACATCTTATCTGACTTTTGTAGACGAGTTCAGTTACAAATATGAAAAAAGCGAAAGTGTAAAATAAATCTGTCTGTGATATTCATAAGGTCGACTTTGGAGGAAAGGGAATCTGCTCCTCCTCCTCGTTGTCTTCTGATCTGATAACATATGCATTCAGCAGCATGTCACACCAGTAACACCAGTATCTCCCTGAAATGGACCCTGTTTTTGAAATATTCATGGAAATATATGATTGGTTTCTACCGGACTCGGCTTTGCTATCACTCAGACACTAATTGCGCTTCTGAACCCCCCCTCCTCTTCCTCTTCCTCCTCCTAGTTACTTTTTCTTTTCCAAACCCAACACATCCATCTCCTCTCCCACGGGCAGTTTATATGCTCAAGATCACTGACACATGGACACAGTGTTAAACACACTGCCTTATTTTCCTTATCTGTCTTCTGAGCCACGCTGCAGTCAGATGTCTGGCCGCCTCAGTCCCTAACGCTAATTTAAAGCTACTGTATGGATTCCCCTCAAGTGTCCCCGGGCAGATTTCGCTCCTCTCACTCTCAACCAATCAGTCAATCACACTTAATTGCTCAATTAGTCCAGTGAGGAGCTGAGGAAGGAGAGAAGAAGAGGACATTTTGTCAGCTTGGATCGCTTAGTCTCCTCTGGTAAACAGACACAGGCTGGAATGATGGAGTGTGTCCTCCCAGAGGATGTCCGGAGATGAGATCCACTAATTAATCCAAACATTAGGCGGAGTAGGGGCTTTCCACACGCATCACACTCGCTCCTTCTTTTTACAGCACACTCAAGCACGGCTATATTTCCAAAGTTATGATGACTTCAAGGCTGCGGAGACAATTAAATGAAATTGATGTTATGTTAAAGGGAGATGACTGAACATACAGAGTGTAGTTACTGTGATTTAGTGCCGGGACTTGAGATGAGACGATCGATACTGAGTTATATCTGTACTTTATGAGGGAGGAACCCGGAGGCAATTAGCTTAGCTTAGCATAAAGACTGTCTTTCACCAGAGTTCAGAAATTACATATTGTATATACTCATTCTGCAAAGGAAGCCCCTCAAAAAGTTGTAATAAATTTGATTTATCACTGCCTAGAATTGGATTTTTAACCCATATTCCCTGATACAAAAGCTCAAGGATTATCGTATCATATCTTAAGCTGCTTTCAGATGCTCCTGACATTTTCCTGAACATTTCCCGCCAGCACCCTGAGGTCCAAATGAGCCCAGGAGGAAATAAGCATGTCGATGACGCTTTTACCACGTGATGAACACCAAAGTCAAATAAAACCTTTATAATACATATATCTCTACGCGTAGAATATGCAGATGACGTCAAGTTGGATAAGGAACAAGCTCTGAGCTGTAAATAAAAAACACATGCTTATACATATTGCATTTTATAAGTCATGTCCTGGAGAGTTCTGATCTGGACCATCTCCTGCTGCATTCTTCATGTGAGAAAGGCCAACTCCGCATAATGAACCCAATTATCTTGACATTTCCCCGGAGCTCATGTCTAAATAGAAACAAGAAAAAGGCTTGACTCCCTTTTTAAAAAACACAACATGACCGGGTTCATCTCGTCAAGCGAAGGAGCAGACCCTCCTCCTCCTCCTCCTCCTCCTCTTCTCCTGGCTCCACTTAACACAAGCTGTCTTCAGGGGGAGACAAATATTTTGAAAACAGAAAACTTGGAAGTGCTGCACTTGAAGTTTGGTGTTTACTCACTCAAACGGTCATCACATACAAACAGCTGCAGGAGCTGAGCAGCTGCTCCTCCGCCAGGGGCCCGGGGCGTCACTGTGGACGTTGGCCCCGGCGTGTCGGGGGCCCGAGTCCTCCCGCGGGTTTGATGCCCCGGCTCTTGTTCTTGCACATGGCCGCCCCTCGCTCTGCCAAGTTGGCACCGGGACGACTGTCCTAATGAGACACCGGCTCTTTGCCTTTATTAATGGCCGCGTCCCCTCCACTCATAAAAGTGGCACTTCCAAGATAAGCATCCCCTGCGGCGGCGAGGTCATTCGACTCATCAGTGACACTGTGTGAGTGTGTGTGTGTGTTGGCCTGTTTGTGTTGCCGCTCTGTTAAGTATTATGATTCAGCATTGCATCGCATTACACACAACTCGGCTTTGCTTGTTTAATCTCTAATTTGCATACAACACCATCTCGTTTGTCATGTTTCCATTAAAATATGAAACATGAGCTTTTCCCAGTAGAACTACCACAGCGAGTAAATCTGAGGGGGAAAGCAAACGTCCTTGTCAGTCGCTCTCATCTGGCGACGCCCATATTAATCCGCCGGGTGATATGATTTATCTCCCGTCTGTCCTTCACTCAACAATAAGGGAAAGACACATTGGGCTGAGGGGAGAGCTGGAGCTGCCGTTTCCCTCAAACGCCCTTCGCTCCCGGTCCCTCGGCTCGGCGTCTGTTCTCCGGGGCGAAGTCAGAGCCAAGCGAAGAGGAGAGAAGAGACAGTGGGAGGAATGTGAGGGATTGAGAATGTCAGCTGATGATGAGACAGATGGGGAAAAAACATATTAGTATACCCTGTTCTACTCAGGACAAGGCACGGGAAACTAAACCATCACGGCCATTAAGTTTAATCAAGCTGCACCAAATTCCATCCATGAATCATTTCGCAGGAAATAAGTTTCATGTAATCACTCGAGTGGTTTAACGACCGACAGACTAACGGACAGGGGGTGAAACTGTAACCTCCTTGGCCGAGGTAAAAATAAAACACTTGCCAATGAGCAGAGTGTGATTTTTTTGCCCCTTCAGGAACTAATTTTCGTGGCTTGGCTGCCATCGAGGAGTCTCCCTGCATTCTGCGATTGTAGAACTCGCTAATTGATTTTCATTTTACAACCTTACTCTCCTCTTCCTCTCTTAAAGCTTGTTAAAGAACCACGAGAGGAGGAAGAGCTGCCAGGCCAAGTTAGTGTTTGCTCCTCACGAGTTAGCACCATGAACATATCAGATGTAAGGATGGAAGGGAAGAGAGAGAGGCAAGGAAGGAAGGAAGGAAGGAAAGGAAAGGAGGAGGAGGAGGGAGAGTGAAATTGAGAGGAGGATGAGCTTTGTCTTTCGTCTGGCTGCCATTATCATCATCTGTTCGGGGGTCATTACTGCCCTGGGAGTCTGCTGTCTGGACCAGGCCACTGATGGAGGGCGCCAATGGAGCAGCTGCAGACCGAGCTCATCCCACCTCTGCAAGCTGTCACTTATCAGCAGAATGAGGAAGAAGAGGAGGAGCAGGACTGAAGGAGGAAAGTGAGGAGGTGTAAAATAACAGCGGCGTCAACGAAACAGGAGGAAGAGGAGGAAGAGGAGGAGGAGGAGGAGGAAGGTTAAGAGTCAAGAAATAATACGTAAGGACAGAATTTAACGAGGACAATTAAGTGATGGCTCCAGTGTGTCTCATCACAAGCATTTAGTAATGAGCAAGAGGAGGAGGTGGTGGTGGTGTGGAGGAGGAGGACAAGATGGAAATGATTTAGCTTAGTGTTCCCGGCTTTTATAAACAGTTGATGACACAAGGACCAGAAAGACACACACACACACAAACCACTGGGATCGTTATCTTCCTGTATCTGGGATAGTTAAGGTGAAAAGGAAAAGAGACTAACGTGACATTTCCTGTCGAGTTAATCGCTCGATGAACAAACAGTTTGACAATAGAGGATAAATAAGGGGGAGGACAAGCTGTGTCACTCAAGGGGCTGAGTTCGCGGCCTAAAGGCTCAACGTTATTTATGTGTTTATGTAAAAAGGAAAAATCGTGGGGAGATCTTCTTGGGAAAGAAATTTGCAACGATGACAGAACTCAGCGAGTTGGAAAAGTCTGAAGTTGTAAAAAGTCGGAGCTTGTAAATGGTCTCCAGTGTGGTGATGGTGACCAGTCTTCCAGGATGAGAGGAGAGGAGGCGTCCTACTGAAGTGTTACCACCATGTCCTTGTGTTCCTTCTGGGCTGAAAGGTCAGCGGTCGATTGCACTTCGATCAACCAAACACCTAAATATCACAGAAGGTAACAACTTCAAACTTCCTGCATCGTCTCTCAAACAGTTGAACTCATAACTCATCTGCTTCCTAAAGTCACAAGCTTGAATCAACCCTTGCTGAGCAGATAGCACAGATTTCTAAATCTTCTGGTATCAATTCTTCTACTTTTTTCCTCGGAGGTTGCCTGGAAAAGTCCAAACAGAAAACAATCCTGATTTCATTCCCCGTTGCTCTCTTTTCTCTTCTCTTATTGGTAAATTTATGGAAACAGACACAGGCGGTTGTTCTAAGCTCAGCGCCGGGGCCGCTCTGCAGGCGCCACGGCAACTCAACAAGTTCACCGACTTTTATGCATCTCCAAGACACACACCTCGGAGTTGTTTCCTCGACACGAGCCGGAGGAAACATCTGAGTCTAAAGTCTCGAGTGCTGACGTTGGCAGTGTTCCCGTTGGTGGGGTACTCTGTCTCTTCCGCTCTGTCTGCTGCTTCCTCTCCTCCACCAATCTGGTTCAGGCCCCTCATAATGTTCATGTCTTCCACATTAAGCGTTTCCTGTAAGATGTCTACTTTCCCTGTTGCTCCTCTGGTCAAACACTCAGAGGTGAGTAGCACGATTAATTCCCTCACCTCAGGACAGAAGGGAACATTTTCTGTCCGGATGATCCGAGGGCTTTTATTCCAAGATTACACTTTCCTGCACAGGAAGCATTTATCTGTTACTCCGAGCTGTTCCTCCCTCCTGAGCTTCCTCCTTGTTTCCCACCGAATCACCACGTCCCTGTTTTGTCTCCACTCACTAGATGTCATCAGCTGGTGTGATGCATCGAGCCGACAGACACAAACACACTGTCGGTACAACGCCGCGGTCCTCAGGCAGAGCGGTGTGGCGTCGGGCCTAATAGAGACATCGCCCGAGGCCTATTAGCACAGATGGTTGTCATATGTATGCAAATAGGGAGCAAAGTGAATCACGTAGCACCATCAGCACCACCTGTCTGCCTCACACGGCTACACCAGAGACACACAAACACACACACACACACACTTATGCACACACTACCTTCCCCTTCAAATCCCTTCAGAGGGACGAGGCTGCTCTCCCCAGTCTACAGCTGTGTATTAATTAGAGTAAAGACATTTATCATCATTTTGTTCTGTTTTCAGGAGCTGACGTGAGGAGGAGGCGGAGCTTGATGACGGACAGATACACGCTCATCGGTTGTTCTGTGTCTTTGTTCGGGGATGTGTCGGGGGTGTGCCTAGTGGGTCGGGGGTGTCAAGTGTGGGCTTTGTGGTCAAGAAGCATCGCGCTCGAGGGAGTTGGCGTATCGCCCATTTTATTTGTGTGTGTCTGTGTTTGTATGTTAGTGGTACTTTAAGCTGGATACTACCATTAGCAACCAAGCAAGGTTAACCCAATGTTTGCCAAGTGTCATGTTTACCATGTGTTCCGTCTTAGTTTAGTGTGTTGCATACAAACACACAAAATTAAGTAATATCTCTCTATCTGGTCATTAATCCGAGTATTGGAAAGTTTTGCCTTGAAGAAAAGTTACAGGATTCCACCTGTGTAGATCATAACTGAGCAAATAAATATTTCACAACCACAGTTTAGAGTTTCCAGGTTAATCCTAATTTCAATCTGCATCTTTTAGGTTTTAAATCGAAAAGTGGAAGTTTGCTATCCGGAGGAAAAAACAAACTTTTGTTGGGTGCACGAGGTGAAGTGGCTGAAAATCTGAGTAACGTCATCCATCTGTGGAGGATGAGCAAAGCACCACGGTTTGGATAACACCACTTTTGTGGCATTTACGATTAAATGCCAGCGCACCGTCGTCATCCTGCGTCTCAGCAGAACATGTGTGGTTTCCACATATTCCACCGTCGTCAGGAGAATTCGAGTTGACATTTTCGCAGCTTGTTTTTATTTTGCAGCAGCCGGCTCTGTTTTACATTCCTTACATTTCTGATGCCGGTTGTGTGTCGGCTCGGCTGTCAGACCGTGAACAGAGAGAGAAGTCAGAGTGGAGAATAATTACAGGTATCTACAGGAGTGTCTGCTTTCTGAATTTAGACGGTTAAAAAACTCATATCACAGGAATGTAAATCTTGTGAGAGTAAGTTGTGGGGAGATCAAACGCAGCCTCCTCCTTGAAACTCACCTCAGCATTTGGACAAAAATAGCAAAAGAATAACAAATACATAAAGAAACTTATTTCTGTATCCATCTATTTATTTAAACTTATTGAACGATGCTTCTTTCCATCTTCGGCTCGGTTAGAAGAGAAAGAAACAGAAGCGACGTCCACTGTTGCTTATCACTGTGACTTAAGGCGTAAGTAAACTTTGTAATCTTGTGGGTTTAGTAGCTTCACACTCACGTTAATCCCGTGTTACACTAACAAAGAACTTGTTCTCCTGAACCTCCACAGGCACAAACTAAGCAAGGATTAGAGCAGGGAGAAAAAGAGGGGGGATTTAAACACTGCTAATACTGGGCTTAGAATATTTTAAGTTGTGTACTCAGTGCTATCGGCCCCCATTTAGGTGCTAAGTGGAATATACAGTAAATACTTAATGGCACAGATGGATTTCAAACGGGCTCCTATTGACGTTCTGCTGCTGAAGTGCCGTTGATCCCTGGCAGCATCGTTCAATTGGCCCTTTTCTGACGCCCGATGCCCAGAACGCCCCACACCCCCCCACCCCGACCCTCACCTCCACCACATCAAGCCCCTCGAAGACCCCACACAGGAAGCTCTTTCTTGGATTTCACCAAACCTCTGCTCTCCCCCCCGACATTTCATTTCACACCGTCGTCATTTAAAGTGTCACCAACGGCCCGAACCTCAAAATAACGATGGTCGAGGAGAAGCGGCCACCCGTTGACAAGTCACCACCTCCACCCGCGGTGCCTGGAGATCCCATCACCTCCCTGCAGGTACAGCTGGAGAGGGCATCAAGCCGCCATGTGTTTTAATTATAACCCAACACTGAAGCGCTTGGACTTATTTACCGCTGCTCATTCTCTCTTTCTCTCGCATGTGATTCAGGTTTTTGTTGATAAGTTCAAACCTTCCAGAGTTGGCCGCTCGCGTTGGACTCGGTCGTTGGTCTATTTTTATTCATAAAGCCAGTGTTCATGAATAAAAACGTTATTGTTCTTGCTTTCACTAACGTATTCGAGTGCAAACGCCGCTTCAGCTCACAAGGCCGATGTTTGTGTGGAAAAGAAACGTGGCTGTAAAAGAATCCCTGTTCTTTTTCTGTCTGAAGTGGTCTCTGGCCTCTGTATGCGCTCGATTAAACAAAGGTTTATAAGAAGAACATAACACAAGTCAGGGTTATAGACAGTGTATTCAGAAATCTACATCAACACGTGCTCCCACTATCCAGAAATCTAAAGTATCTCATATATGAACGTTCTCATTTGGAGCCTGGAGTTAATAATAAGTTATTTGGATTTTTCTAATCCTACCTCAGAAGTGTAGAGCTAAAAGATACAGACAAGCATTAGGGACATTTCATATTTTAAGAATAAAGTTGAAATTTATAGAAGGAATGTAAAATAACGTAAAGTCAAATGTTCAGAATAAACTTAACATTTAAAGGTTTAAAGATCAATGTCAAAGTTTTAAGAAAATTATTCTCAAAACAAATTATCCACAGCAGCGGTTGATATCAAAATCCACAACAATGACACAACCATTAGAATCAAACATTAAATAAAATCATAAAAGTCATAGTCGTCCCCCTGAGAGTTGACGACTGTTGGATCTCATGTCTCTGCAGCTGCAATGGAACTAATCACAGAGAGTAAAACTTTAAAAAGTCAAGTATTCATTGTCACTCTCTCTCTCTCTCTCTCTCTCTCTCTCTCTCTCTCTCTCTCTCTCACACAGGTGGGATTCCTCTCCACCCAAAGTTTACTTAGGGGAAATACTCTGGACTCCACAGCTGAGAAAACATATCAAACACATGATAAATTGAGTGTCTTTTGGGCGGTTGACAGCCGCTGGATTTTGCAAAGCGCACACAGAATCCCCTTTGAACGGGTTATCGTCCAGCTCAGTCCCCGACACGTTTGGAATCAGCCTCCTTTCCGAGGAGCATTCGTCATTTTATTAAGTGACCTTGTTTTGACTCGGCGCTCGTATCGGTCTCCTTCGCCGGAGACAAAGCGGCACATTGTTGAGATACCTGCGTAATCACGAGAGTCCCCGGCGCCTCTTGCCCTTTGACCCCCCGGTGGTATTATCCACTCCGCTCCTCTGTCTTATCCGAGTGTGTCCTGAGGAGGCCTGTCAGCCGACTGTACGGGCACCGCGGTGAACTGAGACCAACGTCATAATACCCATCCACTACCGACCCTGGCAGGGGATTCCTATCTTAACACCTCCACCGGGCAGCGAGACACATCATTTAGCATTTGAGGTCATTTTCATGCACCGTGATGCATGGCAGAACACATGTGCTCATTCTATTTCGCTAATTGCCATTCATAATTTCGGCCCAAACACAGCAATAACATAGATACAGAGCAAATCCTGCCCACGCACTTTTCAGGGCCACGTCCCGTTAGCCTCATGCCTCCCTCCCCTCTGCAACGCCTCCCACTTTACAGCAGGAGTTTCACAGACCTAATAAAGGGGCTGGGAGGCTTCATGGAAGGCGGCTCTGTGGATGTGCGACATCTCGCCCTCAGCATAATGGCGCCTTTGTGAGGCGGCGGCGGCGTCGGTGGCGGTAATACGGAGCCTCATCGCTCTGACGCGTCTGTCGGGGCCAAATTAACTTTGTCATCCAGTCTTTGTGAGGCGCTCGGTGCATTTATCAACGAGCAGCATCGAGCATGTGCGCCAGAAAAACACTGTTTGCATATTGGGTGCTTCACTAGAAGTCTATTAACACGGCTTTGATTGTGTTTGAGAGAGAGAAAGAGAGAGAGAAAACCACACTCGTTTGTTCAGCTCATCTTAAAACAACAGAGAATTCCCCCGGTGGTTTTTCCCTGAATGTTCCAATCAGAGCTCAGCGCCGACAGTTAACAGATGAACTCAGCATTTTGCCCACAAGATGTTTCATAATGAGTCAGAAGTTCATCAGTGGAAAATCGCATTTCTTGCTCCTTCACTGTTGCTTTTAAATCCCTTAAAGTTTAACTTAACCCTTAAAGTTTTGGCTGAAGTGTCAGAAAGAATAACCTTTGGAAGGCTGTGCTGGGAGGCGGGGCTAAGACACGCCTACCTGACTCCACCCCCCAAACAGATATCGTTAAACACACAAATATACAAAATATTTTTTTTTGCCTAAACAAATTATCTAGGTTATCCAGCTATGACCAGTGACTCCAGTAGCAGAACAGACACTTTAGCGAGATAAAGCTTTGGTGCTGCAAGGTGTAAGATGGTTTGAAACACTAGGTGGCGCTATGAGCAGCGTTCATCCCATTAATGTATATTTTTTTTATACGTTACATTTAGTTTTTATTGTGATTTCAATCTGTTTCATCAGAGAGCAGTCATATAATTTAGTTTACGCCTCAGATAACAAAAAGTGTAGAGTCTCTTATCCTTGAATTGTAATTTGTGGATTAATTTGTTTTCATCTTCCATCAGATCCCCGCGTGTCACCGCGACCACAGTCACTCATTGAATCGTCGTTAACACATATTCCCGCTGTAAAGTCGACAGCCCGGCGTAAACCTGTTGTCTTTGTAATGAATGATGACAGTCGGGCGCGGCCCTTTGATTGATTAGCTCACGTAATTACTGTCTCGGCCCCGGAGCTGCATGAGGAACAGCTCCGGCTCCCGCTCGCTCCCCGAGTGACGGTTTAATCCAGCGGCAGATTAATGGGACACTAGTGGAGTGGAGAATATTCCACTATTGATTCTTTTCTGATGAATCAAACGCCTCTGTTTTAGTGACAGGTTTACCATCGCTCGGCCAGGGTGTGAGTGTGAGAGAGAGAGAGAGAGAAAGGGGGTGGGGGGGGAGTGTATATATATATATATAGAGAGAGAGATAGAGAGAGAGAGAGAGAGAGAGGAGCCACGGTGGGAATGAATGATTGTACGACTGAGTTTTTCAGTTAACGTGTGTGTGTGTGTGTGTGTGTGTGTGTGTGTGTGTGTGTGGTGTGTGTGTGTGTGTGGTCCATGCATGTGTGTGTTGGCATTCCTCACAAAGATAGGACCCCCCCACAGCGGCGTCTGTGCTCTGTAAACACGCTCATCAGACGCCTCCTGTTCTTACAGCGGGCCGGGGTCCTGCTCACATATTGGTTTGAGGGTCAAGAGGGTCCTAACATTTTGTCTGAGATGCCAACAGAGAAGACGACACACACACACACACACACGCACTCACACACACACAGAGACACAACAAAAAGAAAATTAAAGGAACAGAGATGTGTTCCTGGGCTGATTTACTACTCGACTTTAATTGGGTTGTAAAATCAAATCCAGAGTTGCTTCAGGAATGCCAAAATGTGATTCCTCGGCTTGTTTACAGGAGGAGGAGCCCGGCAGTCAAGGACACAGGCAGATAGTGGGTGAGACAAAAATAAGATAGCAGGGGAGGAGGAGGAGGAGGAGGAGGAGGAGAGGAGGAGGAGGAGGAGGAGGAGGAGGAGGAGGAGGAGGAGGAGGAGGAGGAGGAGTGATGGTGGGAAAGCGGCGAAGATAAAGGGCTTGTTAAAAAGAGAGTGAGAGGGCAAAAAGAATGGAGACAGATGGAGAGGAAGGGAGAGGAGAGGAGGGGAGGGGAGGTGGACTAAGTTTCGGCCCATCGTTTATAGGCCTGGTCTGCGCTGCCTAGCTCTGAATAAAACCGCCTGGACACATGTTACAAAACACGGGCTCAGTCGGGGACGAGGGCCCCGTGTTGGAGTTGGAATCAACAGCCGGGGAGACGAGGGTCTACAACACAAACGTTTGTGGGCCTTTAACACGTCCACAAACACAAACAGTGCATATTTCCCCCCCTCGCGCAGTGAAAATAAATGACGATCGGTGAGACACAGTTTTCCAGCAGTGCTCGTTCAAGCCCTGCGTTTAGGGGCAGGGGGGGATGTCGGGAGCCCGAAAGGATTTGAGGATTTTATCGGCGACGAGGGGCTAATTTGCAGATGATTAAGAAAACACACAGTGTCGAGTCTGACAGAGACACAGGAGATCCAGAGGGGAGTCCAGCACTAAGAGACTAAAAGGGAAGTCAATTAAAGGAGCTATTACTTACAATTATTGTGGCTGATGACTGGTGACATTATTCGTTTGTAAGGTGTTGGAATAATTGGCAAAATTATTTCCTGACTCGGAAAAATTCACGTGAACAACTCGGAAAAGTCCGAGAAAAAGTTGGTTTTAGGAGTTGCCGAGTTGTGAGGCTTCGTATATTACATTTATATATGTAATGTTTATAAAATACATATCACAGCTTGACCCTTTTTCTTTGCTCCTCAAATTGACACAGATGTTAGGAAGAGGTGGCAAGATTTTAATAAAAACACTCTAAATGCATTAACACAACACACTTGGTTCAGTTTTAACACATTCTGACCTCAAAGTACGCAAACACACCGAAGTCGGACTTCACATCTCAGCAGACGTCCCTGATTCCCTTAATTCTTCTAGATTGGAGTCTGATTTATGTTAAATATTTATCTCCAGTTAATCCTACAATCATCAAAATGGCATTAGATAGAAACTACAACATGAAAATCAATAGGAAAGCCATCGTGCATGTGGACTGGGATTTCGCAGAATAAGCACAATAAGACAATTTTCTTTTCCTAATGTTCGTACTGAACTCCTGAACCCTCGGTCTCCGCTTTCCACTCAGTCCAAACCATCATTTCTCACTCTGATCATTTACATATGCATCAGACTGTTATTATTTCTATTACGATTATGAGACCCCGGCCTCTCGTCCGTTCGAAAAAGGAGCCATTAGGGGTAATTAGGTGAAAAGCTTAGCAGGAGAGAAAAAGCAGTGGAGTGATACCATACGACTCCTCGCTGTATTAGCATGGTTTCTCTCTCTCCGCCCCTTACCCCTTCACTCGCTGTATCCCTCTCCATTTCTCCGCCGCGTCTTCCCTCGTTATCCCTCCGTCATTAAGGGGGAACAATGTATTTTCATGGCGTACGCTCAGTTAACCGGCCTCCAGTGACTCTCCAGTGAGCGATTGAGACAGAAAGACAAAAAAAAGAGAGAGAGAAAGAGCTGCAGAGGACAAACATTTCGTCTCTGAGCCTCAGGAAAGACATTTCTGATGTCTTCAAATCACCCTTTGTAGTTCGATATAGAGGAAAACAGAACTAAATCTACTGTACAGCACTAATCTGCCCACTCAGGGAGAATAGGAGTACACAACTTGAATAAAGCCATAAAGGGCAACAACCTCCCTCGGCTGCGAGTGAAAGTAGGCCATCCATACGGGGGTCCTCTCTGTCGTTATGGTAAAAAGCAAACAGTCCGAGGCCGCCCCGGCTCTGACACTGAGGCCCCGCCGCTGACGTGCTACAAAACAGTTTACATTAGAGAACATGGGTGTTTCATTTAGCCAGATAAGCTGAGTTCAGAGGTCTTTGCGTCGGGGGCTCAGCCTCCTTCGCTGTCAGTACAAAGCCCGAAGCTCAGAGGAGCTGTGGAGGAGAGCGGGGGGGTGGTAGGGTGTGTGTGGAGGCCAAGACAGCCTCTAATTAACTATGCAAATCCCAAGCACCGCCGGATTGCGTTCTGAAATGAAATTGGTCCTTTGGATCTTCTCAGCGTTTTTCTTTTTTTAATCTCATGCCAATGTGACCAGTTAAGCAGGGTGGAAGGGGCTTGAAATGGTGAGCGCAGAGGATGGAGAGGTTTCTTATTAGAATCCGTCCTTCTGAGTCTGACTACAAGACCCCAGTGTGCAGTTATCCCTATACGCCTGCTGCACACACACACACACACACCCGCCCTCTCTTTTACACAACACACGCCTAAACACTGGGCTGTCAGGGAAAAGGAGGTTTCATCAGTTTTCTGTCCATTACAGCCCAGTGCTCCCACGGGCCTCCTCAGCAGGTCTGAAGCTGTTGCTGCTCGCTCCTGCAAATAAAGAGGCGGAGGTGTGCGTCATAACCTACAACATACATCATAGAGAGAACACTTTAATATTCCAGATTCTCTATATGCTAATGCTAATCGCAGCTCTGCAGCGGGTTTACTCCTCACGTCGCCCCAAAAATGCTAAATCCAAAAACCTCAGAAATCATTCTTGAGCAATTCCAGTCTCCACGTCTTCACGACTCCATTTATGCAGGCGGCACCTTCAGTCAGAACTCTTCCACGTTCGCCAAGGAATCATTAACCTCAAGCACCATGGTTGAAATCCTAGCAGTGGCTGTGGTGAGTTTTTTACTGTCCTCGAGGGGCCACGGGGTTAGAAACCAAAGCACGTAACAAGCGCACAACATATAACTGGTCAACTCAATTTTCCACCCTGACGTCTAATCCGAAATACTTCAGGGTGCCGTCAGAGAGACAAGCTCCATATTGTAATAAAAGAGGGGGAAAAAAGCTTAAGTCCCGGTGGTTTTGAAAGAACACGTTGTTGCCCTCTCATAAAAGCTTGAATGTAATTGGACCGGTGCGTGTCCTAAACCCGGCAGATCAAGGGTTAGCATAGCAGGTACTCATTTGGCATGTCGGGGGATTAGCTGGCTCGGTACACTGGTCTGACACGGAATATGTGTTGGGATCAAGGCTCTGTTCTAATACCTGACGCCTGGAGAGGGAGATGAAGAGGAGTGAAGAGGGAGAGGGAGAGGACGAGGAAGAGGAGTGGAGAGGGAGAGGACGAGGACGAGGACGAGGAAGAGGAGTGGAGTGGAGAGGACGAGGGAGAGGAAGAGGAGTGGAGAGGAAGACGGAGAGGAGGCCTTTCCACTTGATGTTGATGAGTAGGAGCTGTGCATGACACAAGGCAGCCCCGCTGGAGAGCCTTCAGGTTTTGTTTAGGGAGAGCTGACATCTTTAGATGTTGCCATATTGCAGCGTTTCGGAGATCCTCCATCTGTCCGCACTGCCGCACACTCATGCAAATAATAAAGATTGATTCAAGTGTAATATAAACTGTTATAGGACGCGGGCACAGTGTAAACACGGGCTAAAGAGAGAATACAGCCCTAGTGTACACAGTGTATCTGGAGTCGTAACCCAGAAATGTGCACTAAGACACGTCCTTTGACCTTGAAGATGATCAACCCCCGGACCCACGTGACGAGAAAGTCTCAACTTCTATTAAATATAAACATAAATTAAGGTTGATAGTTTTCATGGGCGATGCTTCTCTTTATGCAGAGAAATATCTTAAATGTTTTAATTTAAATATACATGTAGCTTTTTACACTTTTAGGCCTGTAAAAACGCCTTGAGAAGTTCTAACATCCACGTTGATGCTCAGCAGGTACAAGGTTTCCCATGTGCACCATCTTAACTTACCAGGTTAGCATGCAAGAAGACACACCAAGCTGAGTCTGAAGGGTCATATTCCAACTTTTGACCTAATGACGGTGCTAAGACTTCTTCATATTTAGTAGAATCCATCCTCTGAGGACCATGAATGTCTGCTCTGCATTTCATCCCAATCCACCCTGTAGATGTTGTGATATTTGAGTCTGCACCAAAGATGTTGGTCGACCAAAACCCATAAGTCCTGTTTGTGTGAATATAGAATATCGTGTCTGTACATTTTCAACTGCAAATTCACAGCGGCTCCACGTCTTCGTCTTATCTTCCACAGCAACGTGGCGAACAGCACAAACAACACTCCCTCACCAGCAAAACACAGCGTCGAGTAATTAAACGTTCCACAGCAGATATTCAGAGGTGATACACTACCATCCTGAAATGAGAGCCTTACCCTTCCTCTGCCCTGCTCAGTAAGTATACGACTGCCCACCATTTCAAAGGCAAGATGGTAAATCAGTTGTAAAGACCGTGACAGCTGAGGATGTTGTGTTCGTGTGTGTGTGTGTGTGTGTGTGTTTCTGTGTGTGCAATCCGCTCACTGCATATGTGTGCGTGCATGTGCAAAGGTTCATATGTGTTGCTCGTGGGTGTTTGTGCATGTGTCTCCTAACCCTGGGGGGGGGCCCCGGGCTGGGTGTGGCGTCTGAGGCCCTGCAGACGAGACAAGGGATTCATCCTGTCTGACTGCAGCTTATCACCGGACTGGCTGTCACCTAATGAGATATCAGCAACCCGGCATTTAAAAGGTGTAGGACGGGAAAAAAAAGAAACGTGCATACAAAGCAGAACGAGGGTGGACTAACCGATGGTTTGTCTAGACGAGTCCGTGTTTGAGTTGGAGCTGTCTCACACTGTTTCACTGTTGATAAGCAGCCTCTAAACCCTCTTCTACACTAAAAAATAAAAGAATATCCATCCACACATCCTTCATTTTACAAATTATCTCGACTACAAATGATTCAAACAAGCATCTTGGGCCAGTAGGTGACAAAGAAGCAGAGAAACAGAAACTCTGTACTGTGGAAGGAATTTTAATCTCCGTTTTAAATACATAAAACGCTATTTGTGTGCTGTTGAGACAAAAACATGAATATATCTGCGTAGCGAAAGTAAAAACCCATTTTTGCTCCTGCACTTCACTGCCTTGTTTACCTTAGCACACTGTATTTTCACTTCTCGGCAGTGGACGCATGCAGAAGTAGCCGAGATCCATCGGAGTTCGGTCATTTTAAAAACAGGGCAACAATCGTTTGGGGTCCAATGAGCCGTGCCCTCACACTAATCTTTCTAATGCAGAGAACGCCCAGAACACTGCGACAATGAGCGACGGCCCACATTGAGAGGATCATCCCCATTAGCCCTCACTCCGCCTGCATCCATCTCCACATTCCTTTGTAGGCTGGGTGTCAAGGGGCTCTGCTAAATGTGGTGCATTAGGTGCCAGCGGGTAAACAGAGGCAAAATGTTATTAGTGCCCTCGACATCGGGATCTATTAGGGATCCAAATAAAGAGTAAACGCTGGGGCCTGTGTGTGAGTGTGTGTGTGTGTTTGTGTTGCAGTCTTTGCATTACTACATGACGCTGAAGGGCATTCTTTCCAAAGAAGAGGCGACTAAAAGAGGGATGTCGCCAACTGCAGCGAGATCCCACTGGATACAAAAGGGCCTAGCGGAGTGAGGAGTCCTAATCGCCGCTGCTTAAAGAACGGAAAAAAAAGACCGTGTGTGTTTGTGGAGCTGATGTTTTTCCAGCCCATCTGGAGCCGTCATAGTCCCAGCGAGTAGCGGGTGGCCGTCTGGAGCCGTGACGCAGTGACAGTGGGCATTACCGCTGATTGACAGGGTGGCGTGGAGGCCTAGGCATGAAAAAACAAAGTCCTAGACTCTGGATCACACTACCTGGGTCTTTAAGAGACGAATACATAAATAGTTCAGTCGTTTGATGGATATTTAACACGAGTCAAACTGTTGTGGAAAGGGGGGGGGGTCTTTTGAGAGTAGTGTCAGTCAAATTCAAGCTTTTGTCTTATTAATGAACATCGCAGACGAATCCTTTCGGGTCTTTTCTCCCTGCTTGAACGCCGGAGCAGTTTGTGCAGGACGTCCAAACAGCCCCTGACACAAGCTCCAGGATCTCCCAGGTGTTTGGGAGGCATGACATCACGCCGCCTCCGTCTTCCCGAACACAATGAGGACTTTCAGAGGTGCCGGTGAGAACAGTCGGCAAAAAACAAGCCTGGAGCCGTTGCGTCAACAAAAAGGGCCCCCCTTCTAAATAATATGGAAAGTGGAGATGAGAGCCAAAGCAGTTTGCAAGCAGCTGAATCCAGTTAACGCCCTGGAAAAAATTATAGAAACATTTGGCAGCAGAGGGGGGGGGGCGACACACACCAATGTCGGACAATCTGGAGGGGGTGCGTGTGTGATGACAGCTGATGGGATGAGGGGGGTACACCTATTCAGAAACACAATATTCCCTTCTCTGTGGAGACATGGACTTCGAGGTTGTGTGTTTCTTTTTTTCTGGCACCGTGGAAACAACCGTGTGTTTGTGTGCCGGCCGTCAGCTTTACCTTATTAAAACGTCATCGACTCTTTAAACTGCATATTTATGCGGCGCTAACCGGCGCCTGATGGCAGCGCTCGCACACACACCGCTCCGTCCTGGTTGGCTGGCAGGCGGAGTCGGACAGGCTGTGTCACCCGGAGATAAGCTTTATTACACGATCGTATGCACAGGGCCCCGTTTGATTGATGCGTCTCCATTATTATTATGTTCTGCCGAAGGTAATGTATTCTCCCCCGGCTTCCATAAAGAAAAAAAGAAAAAGAAGAGCAGTTCTAAATTAGTTGTGTCAAATAGTGGCAGCGGAGGTGTTGGCCCTATCTCTCCCTATCTGCACATCGAAATGAGGTTGTGCTGACATTGTGGGTGGGTGGATAGGTGTGTGTAGTGCAGCTACAGCAGCAGGACACAGTGTTTAATGCTTTTCTTCAGGTCGTTAAAATAGCTTTTCTGTAATTTGATTTAATTTAAGTTTCAGTGCCCCGGATGTGAGAGGTCTATGTATTGTGTTTGACAGACTCTTGCACTCTTTTATTGTGTAATTGGTGCTTTTTACCTCAAGTAGACTTTGGGTAGTGACTGTCTCTGCCACTTCTTATCTAGTCTCATCAACACCCTCTTCATTTATAAATCCTTACACACCCTGGGCCCCTGATACTTGTCTGGCCTCCCCAACATCTGTACTCCATCCTGGAACTTATGCTCCTCGGATGTGGATCTTCTACACTTTTCAGAAAACTTCTCAGATAGATCGTTTTATTATCCCCAGCTCACTAATATTTTTATGACCTTGGTTTGTTTAATTTTTATATTTTCCTGACTTTGTAAACCTGAATCCTGAAGGTGACCCCGCTGCTGCACACACACCTGATCAGCTGTTTAGTCAAAATTCTAAAAAAGCGTCGTTGTAGCTCAAATTTCGCAGCTTCAGAAAACAATACCGAACATATCCCACGTCCAAAGGTCACCAAATTCGACGCTGCTCTTGCTTGGGCCCTGAACGATATAGGTGCCAAGTGTGAAGCCGAGGATTTGAACAGTTCTCGAGATATTCTAACCACAGACTGAGACATTTTGTGAATTATTAGCTGGATTTAAACAAAAGCTTCAAAGACCTTTTCTCTACTCTCGGTTTTAGAGTATCAGTTTACTAAAGAGCCGAGTAAACGGTTGGTGCACCGTCTTTGTCGGTCCCCGAGTCCAGGTTGATGTGGTAATGCTAATCTGAACGGGGGGGGGGAGACATTCTTGGCATCCTTAGAACTCCCCGAGCGTCTAAATCTTACAAATAATCACTGTTTTCAGAGCAATAGGGACGGATTCCTCTCATGCATCTGCATTCCCCCGTCCTCATTACGCACGGGGGGGGAGTTGACGCAACCTTGGCCAGACTTTCATTCTTTATCGCTGTCTGTCATCCCTGGAGTGGAAGTAGAAGTGATATGAAAGGTTGTATTACGACACCATGTTTTATTCTCATTCTCTGGCGGCTCATCAGAGTGAGAGGGGATCTCGCCGGCCACTTTGAGGATCGGGAGGGAAATCGAGAAAAGCGTTGGCACCTGCAGACTCACACAGGTGCTGCATGTGTAGCCTGTGGTGTGAGGAAGGGAATCAGCTCGAGGTTTTCGATGGCTGCCCTCCTGGGAAACACACACACACACACACACACACACACATACACACACACACACACACACACCTACCTAACCGTTAGCCCAGATGTGGCTCTGCCTCGACTGTCACATCTGTCTCAGCTCTGCGATCAGCGTGTGTGGGTGTCTCCAGGAGTATAAATATGTCTCTGTGTGTCAGTTTCCCAGAGTGTGTTGTGTGTGTGTGTGTGTGTGTGTGTGTGTGTGTGTGTGTGTGTGTGTGTGTGCACTGTTTGTCTGCATCCTCACAGGCGCTGATGGATCTGAGTTAATGTTCTGCAGCACTGGGACTCTCATCCCCTTAATAGCTTTAGCAGTTTCACCCAGTGACGGGTCCACCTGACTGCAGCGGGGCCCGGTGGTAGTTACAATTGAGCAACGTTTACAGCTTTGATGGCTTTTACTCACTCTGCAGTGATTAACTTTAAGTGACTTTGCTGTAAAGATAGATGTTTAAGAGCCGGGCTCACAGTTGAAGGCTGAGACAACCCCGACTCCAAAGTGGGAAAAACAGAAGTTCAGACCAAAGAACTTTGTGTTTAGGTTTCTCGTCCATACGCACACAATGTTTTAAATCCTGTAAAACAGAGATTTGGGGAGTTGTCGTTGCCGTTGTTGTGATCAACAACTTTACATTACAACATTTAATTAACTTTTATTAATATTGAACGTATCCCATGGCCGAAACCCCCTTAAATTCAACTCCACACTTCCTCAGGCTCTTAATATCACACACGACAAATGAAAAGCCGACATGATGAACGGTTTTTCGAGATATGACACAATTAAATCTGCATTGCCAGGCCACCTGTGGGTCTGTGGTACGTGCACGTATCTGCAAAACACAGGAGGGACCCACTCTGCAGTCAGATCACACAGTAACAACATCCAGGATCACTTCTCTCCCACAGGACACTGGGAACCTGTGAGAACTCCCTGAGGACCTCAAATCATCCTCCTCAACATGTGTACACAACCTTTGTTCAGAATTTGGGTGACAAGTGAAATAACAAAGTTGTCAAGCAACAGATAAGATCCTTTGGTTTTATGTGTACAATCATTTCATCAATCAAATTGGTCTCATGAGGCTCAACCCCTTTTAATTACATCTTCAACGGCTCAATTTAAAATATTTTTTTTCTGGGGGGAGGGTTGGCAGTTACATATAATAATACAAATATATAATTTAAACCACACACAGACCTCGAGGAATGTGAGCTCCCTGAGTGTCGTGCTCCGACACGCAGCTGAAGTCTGAAAGCAACTAATTGACACCGCACTGCAAACACAGCATCAAACCTTTGGGCTCAAACCTGTTTTCAGGTGAATCAGCGGTTGCGATGCGATGCTGAAACTCTGTCTGCTTTGAAAGAAGGGAGCAATTAAAGAGTTTTCACACCCGACATAACTGAGGGTCTGAGATGTTTGAAGTGCTGCGAGCTGCGATACGTTATTAATATTCTGACAGGCGATAATTTTCAAGGCCTAAACAATCGTTTTTGAAAGCGGCAGAGAGGTGAGGAGAGGAGGCGTGGCTAACGAGGTATCATTCACGCTCCGGCTGCTGTTATGGAGTCAGAAATGTAATTATTTGATTATTTAAAGAAGCAGCCACAAGGTTACACTCCCGACATTAACAAATTGGCTCCACTACGTATCTCTCATCTGATCACAGAGAGAGATCTCCTCTGATGTGAGCATTGGAACACCCGGCGCAGGGTGAGAGGTTAAATCCTCGGCTACGCACGGCACATGAGGAAAATCTGCTTCACTGGCAGTGAGAGATGAGAAGTTCATTTTCCCTCTGACAGAGAAAAATCACCTCAGAATATTATTTCCCTCTCATCAGCAGTGATTGTTGATATTAAAATGAGAAACGTGGTTATGTTTTTAATGATTGTCGGTTTGTTTGTTTGTTTGTTTGTAAACAGGATTACGCAAAAACTACTGGAGGGATTTTCACAAATCTTGGTGGAAGGGTTCAGGATGTGTCCATAAAATTCAGGATCCATGAATTTCTTTTCTTCTTCTTTATTAACATAGTGAGATAAGGTGTTTTTCAATGTTTTTCTTGGTTGCTTCAGACACTAATTCATGGATTTTGATGAAAAAAATATTAAGGGGACTGATATTTACCAGAGTGTATATTTTGGTGCCACTCGATTGAATTTAAAGGGACCTTGGGGACTTGAACCAAAACCATGAACATTTCAAACAGACCTTAACTCAGGGAAACACACTGTTACCTGTTGCTTCCAGTTATTAGCGCTCGGTGGATGAAAGTGCCTCACGACATGAGCCGTGATCCATTAACACATCATCTCAACCAGACACGTTCTCCTCATTACCAGTCCTCCCAGTTCTCACGACCCCTCTGGCTCGGATTGGGGCTGCAGGGTTTGTGGTGTCCAGCCTCAATGCACCTGAGAACAAAAACCAAAAAATTCACATTTTCAATCCGACAGCCGCAAAAAGGGGTTTGAATCAATTAATACGACGGCCCACCTCATAACAGTAGATGGTGCAGGAAGAGGTGGAATGTCTGTGAGCTGAATATGTGAGGAGATCAATCTTTTTCCCAGTCACTTCAACCGTCCATTTGTCATTAGCAATGGAGAGGTAAAGCAATATCCGCCATATCCAGCACCACCAGTCTTATATATCGCTGCATCTCTGCTCATATACCCTTCAGGGAGGTCATTAATGGGGAGGAGGGAGGAGGGGGGGGGGAGGGGGGGGCTGCGATCTCCAAAAACAGTCTCGATCTATACATCACGCCGCGCGCCGTCAGATTCCCTGACTCTGACAGCAGGTTGCTTTCACTTGGAATTATTCTAACTTCCACAATAATCACAGGCACTGAGGCCGGTGTTTGTCTTGGACGGCGTTCAGACCCTCGCACGTCCATCACCGTAGGAGTCGTTGACGACCGCATAGAGCCCCGGGTTGGTTTATAGGCAGAGGTCTGAGGTGTCGGGGGTCTGGGGTTTATATTTGCTTTCAAAGAAAATAGGTGAGAGGCGACGAGAGCGGGTCGCAGCCAAGCGCCGTTGGGTCAAACCAACGTCCCGCTCTGGAGGAGTGGCTTTAAATGAGTCTGATTGCTGTGATGTCATCAAAGAAGTGAGTTTACACCCAGCTGTGGTTTGTGCCTTAAAAAAACCACAACATCACAGATTCAGCGCTAAAGCCAATAGATATCTCCGCATGGTCTGTGATACTGTCGGGTCTTTTTTATTGACATGAAACACGCTCCTTTGCCAAAACAAAGATTGTTGCTGCTCTGAACGCACCGTGCTACATCAGGCGAAGACTATTCAGCAGAACACAAGCAGGAGAGACACAGAGCCGTCATACCGTCTCTGCAGCCGGGCAGAAAAACACCTGATTCAACAAATAATCAAATCACATTACGACAGCGAGGAGCGTGGAGGGGTCCTGGCCGGGTGTCAGGCCCTTAACCCTCCATCCCACACAATTTCAGGCCCAGTTAGCAGCGTAGTTAATTCGAACTCACAGTTGGGAGATCCAGGCTTTATGATTACGTGGCCCGGTGGCGGCTCAAACAACCTGCTGCAAAGCTGCTGTGTTTGGACGTATGAACAGATACTTATCTGCAGGAAAT
Source organism: Pseudopleuronectes americanus (assembly GCA_038501795.1). Lineage (NCBI taxonomy): Eukaryota > Metazoa > Chordata > Actinopteri > Pleuronectiformes > Pleuronectidae > Pseudopleuronectes > Pseudopleuronectes americanus. The sequence goes on along the minus strand of JBAMIH010000100.1, from coordinate 21,484 downwards.
GGCAGATCAGACCTCCACATATTGCTTTTTAATCACTGGTGGGAGTCTGATAGGCTCACGTATCAATCCCTTATCATCTCCAGCACCATCTCCACGCTTTGGCCTGGTCATCGGGCGTGACGTGGGGTCAGAAGGTGACATGGTTAGAGGACACTGACCCTTACAAACACAAAAGAGGCTTTTAATGATAAATTCTGAATGTTGAATAAAAAGTGTTTTAAGGTCTTAAAACATTATTTTCTCAAGTAGTTTCCTAAACTGAAGTATTTTGTATTTTTATGTTTGTATTTTTGTCAATGCTCATGTCACTGTTTTCAAGCAGACATCAATCAAAGACTGTCAATAAAGATGGATGCCAAAAAAATGAGAATTTGAACAAACACCAGTGAGATTAGAAATAGTCTTGGTTCCATGTCCAGTCCACTAACATGGAGGAGGAGGGTTCAACGTTTATGGAGCTGTAACCTCCTGACAGTCTTTGGACATCACACAGTTGTAAATGATCTTCTGGCACTGATCAATGTTTAGTTATATCCGACTCAAATTAATTTGACAGTCCTCAGGGCTGTTTGCTTCACTCCTGATGCAACATAATACTTCTCTGGTCTTTAACTGTGATTGTTACGTATATATAGTCATTTATATTTAAGGTCAAGGAGAAATACTTTGACATTTCAGGGGCTTTAAATAAATATCTAATTTTAAAACAATCCAGATTCTTTCAGCTCCTGAGTGAAATTTCCCCTGTGCAGCATTAAAAGCTTGAGTTTCACACTTTGGCTTCACTCGGAGCCCCCATCACGTTATTTTCCTAGTGGAGATTAATTTGGACAATCGCTCTCCTGTTTGCGATAGAACACAGAAAGCCATATGTGCCATTAACCTGGTGCCCACAGCAGCTTGTGCAGGAACCTGATTAACTGGCCTGCACTGATGGATACACACAGACACACACACACACACACACACACACACACAGCTCCTTCCTCCCCTCCACTCCTCCTGCTGCCTGGATCCTGATCAGCAGCATCCTGCTGCCTCTCGCAGGAAGGAATGTGACACAAGCTGTAACACACCACACACAGGCCACGGTGTAAAGTGGCATCACACAGACTGTAAATACATGTTCTTTAATCCTCTCTGAATTCATACGCCTCCTTTTAATCATCCATGAATTCACTCCTGTCCGTTTGTTGATGGGTTTGTTTGTGAACAGGATAACACAAAAAACAGATCTCAATGGAACTTGGAGGAAGGATGTGTTGTGGGTCAGGAAAGAAGCCCTGAAACGTAGGTGTGGAACCTGATCAGGGGTCAGATCCAGCAACTGTACTATCTCTGTAAAAGATCGGGTGGTTCTCTTTGACATTTTCACTGATTTGCAAGGAAATTAGTTCATTAAAAATTGGATTATTTGTAATGTGCTAATTAAAAGCACACTTAATTGCAACTGAAGCCCATTAGAAATGTTTAGAAAGCCTCCATCATGTCTTTGTAAACAATGGAGATAAAGCGTTATCGGAGCGTAACTCCTTGTGTGCTTTTGCTCCGATTGGTTTGTGTGTGGACATTGTGGGTCTATTTGGAGAAACGGCCCCACTTCAGATGAGCATTAATCTGATTAAGAGCAGGATTTATTTGTGTTTCCGTGCTCAATAGAAACGCTTCCTGTTCGGCGCGCCGCCTGCCAACGAGGCTGAAGAGCCACGGCCTGGACGGATGGCCAACAGCTGTGTATATAGAGCGAAGACATTTCCTCTCGCCGTGACAGAAAAACCCACCCTGTCTCGGTAAATACGGAGTCCCAGCTCACACGCTGTATACTTATGGACAAGTACAGTGAATATACAGTTGGGTTTGAAGCAATCTGGGTGGTAAGTATTGTTCTGTGTATTCTTATTTTTCTTAAATTCAGCTTTTAAGTGGGCAGAACCACCTGAGATCCACTCAAGGGGAGATAGGTGTAGGAGACAAACGACTGGAACATTTGTTATGCGGAGGGAACATGTCATAAAGTAAAAAACACACAACTTCCACGTGTAAATCTGTTTAGTTTTTTACAAGCTTCATCTGTTTCTAACCATTTTGTTGCCCCATTGAGCCTTTTAGGTTTTTCTTGACATTTCAATATCCTGCATCCAGTTGAGTTTTGAATTTATACGCCTTAAAAACCAGGCGAGTTGTCCAAAAGGTGAGGAGGAATATTGTCCCAGACATAAAAAAAAAGAGAAAAAGGTAGGATTTTATCGCCCACAGAATTCAGGTCGAGAAACGTAAAGCCATAATATTGGCAGTAAAGATGTCTCCTCCAAACTGACAGCTCCCAAACCTCAGCTCATAAACCTGTCTGGAGATTATGTGCACGGCTGAGACGCGCCGTCTAAATACTTGGCCAGCGACTCAGCGGTGGAAACAGTTTGTGCACGACTCTATTCACACTGTTGACGGTGCATCGGAGAGAGCTCAATGCAACCAGGTCCACGTCGGGTCCATGTACGTTTTTCCGTGCAAGTCCAACAACCAGACTCAGCTAATTCCGCTGCTCCTTATTTGGCCGCGTCCTGGCCCACGCTCCCTTTTCCCATGGCATGCCCCGGAGAATTTATTCAATATGCAAAGTGAATGCAACATTGTGTTCAAACAATAATAAACTGTTTGTGTTCGCGCTCTCCCTTTAAACTTTAAAACCCCAACTCCCGCATCCAAGATTCCAAAACGGCTGCGTCAGTGTAACCATAGCGCTGCAATTTGGATAAATAGTGAAGATGAAAGCCGAATTACGTTTTCTACATGCCTAGGAGACTGCTTGCACATTTTTGTTAAAGCACCGATGTCTGGGTGTGTAATTACACACTAAATGCTGTTTTTCTCTTTTTTTTTAAAGGAAGTATGTGTCGCTGCACAAACATTACAACCCGAGCGAAAATGGGCACATTGCACAAAGGCACGCCCCAGATTGAGAGTCGCTGCACAGACGCCACAGAGCACAACAGTGCTATTAAACTAATCAATGGTCTTTATCAGCAGTTCCTGACTTTTCTTTTCTTTTTTTGGGGGGCTGACAGTTTGAGTACGTTCCTCTGAAAATGAAGCCGTGTCTGACCCTTTCCTCCAGCCACATATAAATGTGATATATCTATGACGTGTGGGCAGTTGAGCCAAAGTGATTTTTTTTTCTTTCTCCCGAAATAAATTTGTGAGGCATTAAAGAGCACAGTCAGAAGTGGAAGGTAACTTAATACATTTACTTTAGTTTAGTTTTGACATACTTGTATTTCACAAAATCGTTTTAGTTTGGTGCTATTTATACACGTCTGAGCTGAATATATTAACCCGATCATTGGGGTGGCTCAGAGGGTAGAGCGGGTCGTCCACTAACTTACTGCTTATATATTAATGATAGTAATAATTTTAAATAACTTGTTTATAATAAATATAATAACAGTATAACTCACATAAGGGGACTTTTTGCATTATTCTCATACTTCTAGCAGGACTGATAATACACGGCAGTATTGTCAGTTTTACTGTGAGTACTTCCTCCATGCATGAGACTTTGAAACTAGATCATTTTCTTTATATTGTGATATTAATAGTTTTACTACAATAAATATTCAGAGTGCTTCTGCCCCCTGTCTGTAAAAACCTCCTAAAAGATTTTACACTCAAATAAAAGCCTGGAGAATAAAGTAGTTTGAGTGGAGGGAAAGTATTTTGTACTATCTGATATTGATCTCCTCAGATTTCTCTTGTGATCTTTACTTAGGGGCTTCAGACCAACAGGTTAGGAACCAGTACTTTGCCTCTTTCATAGTCGTGTTAATATATAATTTTCAGCATTTCAGTTTGTCATGAAAAGCATCGCTATGCAGTCGTATCTGAGCTGGAGTGTGAAGCCATCCGACCTTTGTGAATCGTTGGGGTGTCATCGCGGTTGTTTGAGGGGGTTGAGCATCTCTCCAGTGTCTGGCAGTGAAAAGACACGGGGAGCGATGTGTTAAAGGCAGGACACCCCCTTCCCTCCCTCGTATTGTTTCGACAACATGGGGGACATCTGGCAGCGGCAATACAACCCAGTGTTGAGGTCTCCATCCTCTTTCTAAAGCAGTGAGCTGTGCAGCATTGAAGCACTGCCGGCATATTCTCATGCTAATGCCCACAAGGCTGCAGCAGATGTGAAACATTCGGTTCTGTTCTTGTTCACTTGTAAAGAAATAATGTGGCCCGTTATCTTTCTGTCGCTCTTTTTTTTTGTTGTGTTGTTCTTCTTCTTCTTCGTGTCGTAAAGATGAGTTCACGGCAGAGGCCATCGTCCTTGGTGGCCCCCCCGACCCGACCCAAAGCCGCTCGCTTGTGGATTCTCTCGTCGGCAGAAAAAAAATTGTCTCGCTCATGTTTTAAAGATCTGATGAATAATTCGTGGAAACATGCAGCTACAGTGGAAACTTGTGGGGACGGTGCGAGGAACAAACATCTCTAAACTTACTAACCCCTGTGACCACAACAGCAGCTTCTACATGCAGGTCTGCACAGCTTGTGTGTGCATGGTTCATTCTGCGAGTGTTACACTTCTATGCCCTGTTGTGTGTCTGAATGTGAAAGTCAGCTGTTTAGCTTTGCTCAATTATGTCTTGTGCCAGTTTTTACTTTATTTAAGTGTATTTGTTAATGCTTATAATTAATAGGTTCCTTCCTATGCAAATGGAAATAAGATGTCAAATAAAATAAATGTATTAAAATGTGAATATTCAACAGTTGTTTTTGCACCTTTGCAAATGCGTTTGAGCTCTTTCCGCAATATTTAACTGTCACTTTATTTGTGCATGTTCAAGTTTTTGTGTTAGTTAGTGTTAAATAAAGTGTATTTGTTAGTGTTTAAAATTAATGTGTCTATTCCTGTGCACAGGAAAAAGACTATTCATTGAACTAGATGTATTGAAATGTGAATACTTGACGGTTTGTGTTTCTTGTTTGTGTTTAATCACAACTTAAGTTTGCGCATAATCACTCCTTCAAATTTGTCTGTGTATCGTTGGCTCCTGTGTGCCTTGTGTGAGTTGTATACTTGTATTTGCTGTGATGTGTGTTATTGTGAATTAAATTGTTTTTGTTAGGTTGTGTGTTTTTGTGTATTTCTGTGCACCGGCCAAAAGAGATGTCGATGAAATGTGCAGATTTTTTGCAAGTCTGCACATTTTCATTTCAATCTACATTATTTAATCAACTTTATTTATTGCACGAAGATTCACTCTTAATTTGGCCGAGATGCTCCGCGTGACCCCGCCCACCTGGCTCACCATTGGCTCCCGTGTTCCTCTCTCCCTCGTCCCATTGGCCGGGGACGTGTCCGTCCAGCATCCTGACATGTGAGACAAGTTTACAACTGTGCACACGTGCAGCTCGTGCATCAGGCTGACGGTGGTGTGACCAGGGAGGAAGAAGAGGAGACGTGTCCACCGAGTCCACACAAGCACCTGTGCGCTCTTATTCTGAAGGTCTGCCCCCTCACCTGTGCGCAGCAGGTACCACAGAGCTTCACTTTTATTCTGGAGCCTGTGGAGACAGACGTGGGTTCCATCCCCCGCTCAGCCGTGGATCGAGTCTCCCTCCCCGGTGTCTTCATGGAGAGGAGGCTGAGCAATGCGCGCCCAGCATGGCTGTGGCTCCAGCAGCGACCACCCAGGGACCGGTATGGCTTTTAGCCGCATCCGAAAACTGGACGCCCCGTCCCGCGGCATCTTCCGGAGAGCGGCGGTCATGCTCGGCTCGCTCCTCGCCTCCCTCTTCCTCCTGCACTGCCTCACCGACCGCTGCTGCACCATCACCCCCGCGGCCGCCTCCGCCTCCCCGGGCCAAGCCTCCTCCTCCTCCGGGCGGCTCTTCGAGGACCTGAGGTCGCTGAGGACCAAGCGGCTGGTGTACGAGTGGACCCCCGGGTCCGCGCGCTCCTCGCCGGGGCTTGCGGAGCCCGGGGAGTCGCTCCTCCTGCCGGCCCCGGATCTAGTCGCCTCCAGGAAAGTGTCTCCGAGGTTCGCAGGTAAACTCAGCCCGCTCGGGGAGGGGAGCAAGAAGCTGCCGCAGGCTCTCATCATCGGGGTGAAGAAGGGAGGCACCCGGGCTCTGCTGGAGTTTCTCCGGGTTCATCCGGACATCAGGGCCGTGGGAGCGGAGCCGCACTTCTTCGACCGCAACTACGAGAACGGGCTGGAGTGGTACAGGTGAGGGAACACGTGGAAACACATGAAAACACATTAATACACATGAAAACATATGAATACACGTGGAGGAAAACACATGAAACATTATTCACATGAACTTAAATCCACATCTTCAAACTGAGGCTGTGCACAGAATTAATTTCTTATATTTTATAATCTTGTTCATTATGATAAATTATGTTTTTCCAAATTTCCACTCCCTCTTCCCTGATAAAGATTCGTCCACAGAAACCAGTGAATCTATATTTAACGTCTCACTCTCTGCTGGTCTGATGATTTATTAAGTTGCTGTGCTTTCTTTAGATGATATCAGGCTGCGGGGCTTTCTGCACATTTTAGGCTTCACTGCCTTTGAGTTGTTTTTTTTGAAAAAGAGGAAACAGCCTGAGTCATCTGAGGAATAAAATATGAAGTATATGAATAATTTTCCATGAATTGTAATTTCGAGGAATTAATGCCTCATTAGTGAATCTGCTTGTGAAACTTATGAACACTTTTTTAAAATGCAACTTTATTTCCTGTCTTGCACTTTATCTGTTCCTTACTAAACATACATTTCACTTTATAACTTTAGTATTAGAAGATCTGAATGAAATTCGCTGTTAATAATTAATAATTAGTTTACTAACAAATATTGTAACAAATTTTTCCTTCACATTAACTCATAATTAGTTTAATTATCTAATTATTAAACTGGTAAAACTGACTTTATTATTTTCTGAAATGTCAACTTAAAAGTTTAGATTTGTGCACTATTTAGAAAATACAAAACAATAAATAACAACAAGTTGAAAGAGGAATAACAATTACACCAGAGTAGATTTACAACAAAGTTTATGAAAAAAATTGTGGAAAGTTCATCAAAACTTCTTATTGATTCGAAAAGTGTGTTATTTTAATTAATGTTGTTCACAGCCCTAAATATTCAAAAGAGTCAGGATTTGTTTTCACATTTTTCTCGACAGAAGAGAAACTTTTGAGAAACTCAAGTCCACCACTCCCCCCCCCTTGTCCAAGTTGAATTTGTGATTGATTTCATGTGTCATCGTGTGTGTGAGTCTGTGTGTGTGTGTAAGTGTGTGTGTGAGTGTGTGTTCACATCTCCACGGGCCGGTGCTGGGGACTAAGCTCCCCGTCTCCGAGGCTGCTCTGTCTAATGGGGCATCTCCGACATCGCAGCTCTGTTATTAAGACGGATTAGAGCTGTGATGAAAGGTTACCTGAGTGTCTCAGGAGGTGTCATTCACCTTCTGATTGAGTTAACACCGCACACAGCACCCACCCACTAAAAGCCCACGGACAAAACTTTTACTCTCGCTCACCGACAACACGGAGGGCCTCAACTAACTCACCCCCTCTACTCCTCCCTCCCAAAACCACTCTGGCTCTCTCCCATCTCCCACTCACACACCTCCCTCTTTGTGCCTCTCTGAGAGTGAACACTCTCTTTTCGCCATCACTCTTTCACACCCCTCTGTTTACCTATTCATCCATTGTGGGGGGGGTTATATATCCATGAGGGTCCCATCTATCCCGAGGAGTTGCCAAGATTCCCTGGAATTTGGACCGTGCCTCCGAGGACGGGCCTCAGTGCCGCTTTCCCCCCGTAACGCTGTCCATTTTAAAACAGAGGGCGCTTTGAATCTGCGAAGAGGAATAAATAAGTGTTAGAACCGGAGAGCGGCTCACTCTGCAGGAGTCCATCTTGTCAGCTCTCCTTCCACGAACGTCTCCGAGTCCTCCCGCTCGCAGCCTCGGTGTGTGTGTTTCCTGGAGAAGCTGTTGATTGAGTTGCGTTCATTTGAAGTCGTTGGCCTGCGTGGAGACGTTCGTCAAAACCAGGAGGTCGCAGAGAACCTGACGGGCTCTTCCTCAAACTCGTCACCTGGGTTTCAGGGCCGCAGGTTACAGCCGTGACAGCTCCAAGGCTTCAAGGACGTAAGACACGTTGAGAAACAATCACCAAGTCCTGCAGCCACGTTTAATTCTCCTTCAAACTAAAATGAAATATAAAGAACAACCTGTTGGTGTTTGTGCAAAACAAGGATTGCTGTGACTAATCGCTGTGTCCAATTCCCTTGAATTATGCCCTTCCCTTCATTAGCAACAGTGAATACTTAAAACGTGGAAGCTTCCGTCTCGGGAGACTCTTTGTTTATTGTCGGGAGATCACTCCATTCCGTCCCCGATGGGAATGTGCGGAACATACTTTTAACACCTCTAAGCTCCTAAATGTGACGTGGCAAACATCTAGGACTCGTCTTTTTTCCAGCTTTCCCAGGAATTATACTTGTCTGGCTGGCTGTGGGAATTTTCCATCAAGTCAGTCGCACACCCGAAGCCGTGATGAAGAAAGAAATCTGTAATTTATAGAGACGTGGCTGTCAGAGCAGGAAACACTAAAACTGAATGTTTTAAATGTTTCACTCCACTTGTAATTTGCCCGAAACTCTGAAAAGTTGTGTTAAATTATATTTTCACCAATATGCATTTATTTACTTGTAAGTGAGACCTTTATTTAGATTACGCAAAATCCATAGGACAGATTTCCATGAAACCTGGTAGGATGTAATATGGGTCAGGGAAGAAGATATACAATTTTAGTGTGGATCTGGATCAGGGGTCAAACTCAGGAATTATTTTACCATCTTCCGCATTACGAGATACAATGTTTTGATTTTAAGAATTTGAATTCATAGATTTATTTAGAAAATTAGAAAAAAACATTTTTACAGGCTAAGTGTGTTTGTGCTCTACCGAGTGACATTCTAGATTACTTATTTAATATATTGTCCATATTCCAGAAGTCCCAGTTGTGTAGTCTTGGTAAACCCGGCCTTTTGTCGAACGTGCCCGGCCCGGCTCTCTCAGCTCAGCCAGTGTTCCGTTTCACTACACATTTCTCAGTTGTGTATCCGTACAACCGCACACAACCTGTCGGGCTTTTATAGAGGAAATGGACACTCTGGAGTGAACAAGGAGGTCAAGCACAAACAGTGTAAACCGAAGGGGAGGTCCAGGCCGCGGAGTAGTAGTGGCGATTATGTTTAAGGTCTACTTGGGTTACCGAACGCCCAGTTTCTTACTTGTCTAGACCCGGCCACCGCAGTCCTCTGTTTGATGTCTGCAGACCTGGTTGGATCAGGCTTCAGCAGATAGATCCCTTAATAGGTTAATTACCCTTCAAAAAGCACGTGTGACCCATTACAGACGAGGACAAGGTGTCTCCAACATTCAATACACACTCATTAAAAACCAAGATTCACACGCACACCTCTCTGAACTTTGCCAGGAAATAAACAGGAGCATGTAGCTTATGTATTGTAAAGTGGACCAGAGTTGTTGTTTCCCTCCTCTGGTTCTTCTCTAAAGTCTCCTTCATGTGTTTCACTGGTTTGAAACCATGAGAAACCCCAAATGAAAAGATCATGCCCGGCTAGAAACCCTGAACAAGTCACGTTGAATTAGGGGTTTCCCTGTTCATAAAGCTGGCCTCGTTTGAAAGGATGCTCTGTAATGGTAATAAAACAAAAAGGGTCTTAATCATACAGTAAAAGCAGTGGTCCAGTGTGTAGCCGGGTGTGTGTGTGTTTGTGTGTAACTGGGAGCTTCAGAGGAGGATGCACACAGAAGAAATAAAAGACTTCAGGCCAGTTTGTCCGAATGCAAATCGAGACAAAATTCACAAATGTAAGGATTCGTATTTATTAATTCATTTGTGATTCGAATTTTCCTTTTATTAGACAACATATGTGTCAAGTTGTGTTGAATGTGTAAAGAAATGAGGCCGGTGTCCAAGATTTTTTTTGGTAAATCTTGGCTTGGCTTTCCAGTGGGTGTCAGTTAATTGGGAGGCAGAGTTTAAACTGTGGCCTTGTTCGCTGCTGCCTGACGCTCTCACTCTCATGTTGACGTGCGGGGGGGGTGGGGGGGGACCAGTGGAAACCATGACACAACTCTAACTGGGAGAGGCTCGATGTTAACGGTCAAAAAATAAAATTACTGACGACTTCTTCAGCTGGTGGACTTACAGGATAATAAAGTTGTTGTATAGCAGTTCGCCTTATGGGGGGCCCCGCTTGCGGAGCGCGGGGGAGCGGAGGGGGGCGGCGGGTAGGTGCGAGAACGGCCTCCTGGGCGGGGGGGTGGCCCTCCACGGGGGAGTGGGAGGCCGTCGACCAGCTATAGGGGCGGGGGTCCAGTGTCTCGCGTTATGTTGCCCCGGTCGCCCGACAGGCCGCCGTGGGGCCTTGGTGATAAGCGACCCAACTCGCATGGCGGCGGCTGGCGCTACGGCACGGGGGGCCGGGGGGCGGGGGTAGACCGGTGCGCAGGGCCAGGAGGCCGGCGGCCCACAGCCGGTCGGGAGGGCTGCGGAGGGCGGACCGGCGTGGCGTAAGTGGAAGGGGGGGGGGACAGTGGGGGTGGGGATGTGAAGGGCACGCGGTGACACCCATGGCGTAAGCAAGTAAGTAACGATTCAAAGATTCCCGATGCGGGGAAGTACGCGTCAGAGCCCCCCAGAGCCAGGGGGCGGCGGAGCGAGCCGGATGTTGGGGGGGGCGGGGGGGGGCAGGGACTAACCGCGCTGGGAACAGCCGTGTACCGGGAGGCCTGATAACGGTCGAGCAGTGCCGGGGGCCGCGGCGGTATGGGGGGGCCTTCTGCCGAGGGGCGGGGGGGAGACACTAACGCGGCGCGCGGGGCCCGGGGCGCCGGCGGGGAGGGGCGGCGGAGCATGGCGCACTGGGGCGGGGAGGCCTGGAGTAGGCAGAGTCCGTACCCGTCGGAGGACGAGTGAGGCATATGGGGCGCGCGGGTGGCCCCCCGTTCACCAGCTAGGGCGGTGCGCCCTGGCGGGGGGGGGTGAAAGACACCGGAGTAGGGCGGGTTCAGACGTGCACGGGGGGCCTCTGGCGGGGGCTGCGGGAGCGTGACCAGAGGGAAGCGCACACCCAGCTACGGGCCGACAACACCAAAGTGGGGCAGCGACCCGGGGAGTCCGGTAGAGGCGGCGGAGGAGGAAAGGGACCGGGGGGGGACGGGGCCGGACAGGGGGGGGCGCGGCGGTGGTGGACCGCGTCCGGCCCGCCGGCGTGCCGTCCCGCTCCGCACCGGCGGCGGGGCACGGCGACGGTGGTGGGCGGGGATGGGGCCGGGGGGGTGGACCTAGGGACCGCTGGGCAGGGCCGGGGGAGGGTCTCAACATGCGAGGCGGGGTGGGGGGGGGGCGCAGGGGCGGAGCGGCCGGGCGGAAGGTGCGGGCGGGGCTGGGGGGCCTGACGGGGGGGTGCAGAGGGCGGGGCGGGGCGAAGGGGCGGCGGGAGGTGGCCATGGTCGGCGGGGTGCACCCCTGAGGGCGCGCACGGTAGGAGAGGATTAGTCCAAGGGACCCGCATGGCCCCACCGGGCGGGTCGTGCGGTGTGGGGGGGGACGCGCACAGTGTAGATGGCCGGGGGGCGGGGGCAGGGGGCCGACCCACCCAGCCAGAGAACGGGGCGGGCCAGGCAGCCGCGGGGCGGTGGGGGCAGGAGTGCCCCGTGGAGGGGCGCCACTCGCGGAGGGGTCGAAGGAGGTTGTGCGGGCCGCCGAGGGGCGGTGGGGTATAGGGGGCGGGGGTTAACCGGGACCATCGAGAGGCGGCACAACGTTGCGTAGGCGAGGCCGCAGGAGGGGGCGTCGCGGAAGAGCACACCGAACCTCGGCCGAACAGGGGGCAATGGGAAGGGGGGAGTAAGGTAGTAGGAGGGTTACGAGGGTAGCGCTGCGGAGGCGAGGGCGCGCGGGCCCCCGCTACGACGGTGGGCTCCGGTGAGCAGGCAGAGGTGGGGGGGGTGGGGGGGGCCTGGCCCGCCCGCCACAGTCGAGGGGAGAGTAACAAGGGCAGTGGAGGCCTGGCCGGGAACGGTAAAGGTGGACTCCGTGTAGAGGTGGGACGGTGGCACGTGACAGGGGGAACGGCCCTAACCGAACGACAGTGGAGAGAGAGCCGCTAACTAAAGCGACCGGGCGGGCCACCAAGCGAAGATGCGCCGCAAGCCCGCCCGGAGCGGGCGGGGGCCGTGCGGGTGCGGGGGAGGGAGAGTGGGTCGTGGCGACGGCGACGGGGGGGAAGGGCGGGGCCGAGGTGTCCCCACAGAGCGTGGGGCACGGCCAAAACGGCCGAAATCGCTGGGTTGATTGACGCGCGAGCTCGGGGGGTTCGGGCGCTAGGTGGGGGGGGCGTGGGGGACCTCAGCACGGGGGCCAGACAGGCCCGGGGGGCGCCACGTACGGTTGGTTAGAGTATGGCCCCGGGAGGGCGAGGGCGCAACGGCGCGAGGCGGCACGAAGCGGCGGGAGGGGCCCGAGACGGTGGGGCGGGGGTACGACTGCACCGGCGAAAAGGGATCGAAGGCCGGGCGGGCAGGAGGAGGGGTGTGGTCACGGGGGGGCCGGCCACAGAGGCTCCAAGTAGAAGCACGTGAAGGGCACGGGGCGCGGCCACCGGAAGGTAAGAGGGCGCACGATAGGTGGGTGTGGGGGCAGCGTCTTTATGCCACCGTGAGCCCCGGTGCGAGACGGGAGGCCCCACGTTCCGGGCCTCGGATGGGATGACGGTTGGCCGCGGGGGGCAGCAGACGGGTCCCCACGTTGCTTGAGGACCGGGCGGGGGGGGTCGGTGAGCAGGGCGGCGGGGATGACGTCACCGCCACGTAAGCCAACTATATGGGCGTTGGGGAGTTCGGTCCCGTGGGCGACGGATGGCGGGGGCCCCAGCTCAAGGTGGTGGCGCAGCCACGCCCCCAGGGTGTGGGAGGGGCGGCCTGGAGGCGCGGGAGGCGGGCAAGGCAAGGGCCGGGGGCGGCCGACGCGTCGACGCGGGTGCGAAGAGCGCGCCGGGGAGTGGGTTGCCGCAGGCTACCTGACCACCCCGCGACCCGTGGACGCCGGGGGTGGCTCGTGTGTGGACACTCCTCTCCAGAAGGTAATTTCTCATTGGTCCTGTGGTTCGGTGGGAGCTTGTCCCAGTGAGATTGTTTATAGAGAATACGGAATCGTCAGTGAATCTTGACGGCCGAGGCTGGTATTGCATTTATTTAGATGATGGTTGATTTTTGGGGTGGGAGTAAACCAGTTGATGTAAAAATTGTCATTTGAATTAACAAAACAAAAAATTATTCTTTTGATTTACTTGAAACAGAAACAAGCAGGTTTGTTAGTTGAATTGCAATGGAAGATCCATTCAGCTGTAAGTACAAAACACCAGTGTTGGTGTTCTGTTAATGTTATTCTAATGGTTTTCTCCTGTATACATATTTCTAATGATAAAGTTTTCAGGGTACTCTTTATTTGCTTGAGTTTACATCTGTCATGACTCTTTTATTTGATATATTTGTAATGACTGACATACATAATTTCTGGTTGTGTCATTAGTCTGATTCATGTAAACTCATCTGTCTACGGTTTTAAATATAGTGGTAGGCAGTGAAAAACCTGTAAAACAAAGTAGCCGGAAAAACATGAATTTGATTAAGATCTGTCTCTGAATCGATGCAGAGATGTCCACGTCGCATCATTCATGTATGCCTCTCAGAATCAAAGAATGTTCACACCTCAAGTATAAACTGTAAAAAACCGCGACATGAATTTGAAAGCAAACACTTTAACTTGAATCATCTGACACTTGATCACAAGAAGAGAAAACATTTTGATTCCTTGTAGTCCATATAACATTCACATACAAATTAATATTTTAAGTCATAAGGCCAACGGTGAAATGTGTTCCTCAGAATAAAGGTATTGATTAAGAACTGAATGTGCATCTTGAGTCCATTTTACTCCTGTTACATCAGACCACTGTAAACGGTCCACCTCGTCTGAATCACATCTCCTGACGAACAGCAGGCCCCCTCTCCCCATTCAAACTGCTGCGCTCAGCATCATTTTTTGGATTGAGTATCCTGGCACTCAGCTTCTGCTCCACATGAGAAACCTCAACGTCGACTCCACTGAACCGAGGAGTTCTGACCAAAAAAGGCCACGATAGAGTTACAGCCTGCGTAGCCTCGTCGTTCATTAAGAGCTGTTGTCAAAGCGGGGCCATAAAATTCACCCAGCTTACTGTGGATGTGGAATCGGACTTTGCGCCCCTTGCTGCGCTTTGGTTATCCACCTTCTTCTTGAATCTTGTCTGCGCAATTTCTGGATGGCCAGCCACTGTCGGGCCATGGCCACCTGGTCGTTGGGATCGGCTGCATTCGTCCTGCGCTCAGATGAGCTCTCGCAGTAGCTGGTGTAGAAGTCGTCGTCGTCAAATATGTCCTCGAGTCCACGTCTTTGAGATGCGTGTTAAGCTTTCAGCTGCTGCTACGACCTCTTCATCTTCACAGGGGACAGACTCCGATGTGAAGGCAGAGGACTCTCTCTTCCCCAGGACTCTGTATTCTGAGCGTCGGGGTCTGGGTACCGCCGCCACCAGCCTCTCCTTGTCCATCAGCACCTGCTCCACCTGAGTCAGGATGTTCCTATCAAATGCCCCAAAGCCCTTGCTGCTCTATCCCCATGGTCAGTCTAGTGTTTATGTCGTGCCACTTCTGCAGCGTTGCGTTGCGGTAGGGCTGGAATGCAGCGAAGCGTTTGGCCATGAAGTCTGGGTACTCTGCCATCTCTAATTTTCGTTTTGTGTGAGTGCTCCGAACACCTGCGCCTACTTCGTAGTCATTCTCATCACTGTTTATCTCCTCGTCTTCACCCTGAGCCTCAGTCTTTGCCAAGAGCGATGGGCCTTGTGTCCTGTGTTCTGGGCACAGCAGCTGATCCTGCAGCTCCAGCAGGGACACTTTGGAGAGCCTTCAGAGCCTTGTGAGTGGTCATTGCAAGCGCCCCTGCAATCTCAGCACCCCCCTTCCTCTTAAACTCTGAGAGGGTCTGTGGCTGTGGAAGCTGGTTGGCCGTCACCAGAGCTTTGTGGAACTTGATTCGCCCTTCGAGAAGTTGGTCCCACAGGGCCAGCTGGTTCTTCACAGCTTTCCTTTCTCCACCTCTTCATCTACTTTCTCTTTGGAAAATGTGCGCACGGTTCCTCCTCCATGTCATCATCATCATCATCATCTTCGTCGCTTGCCCTCAGTTTCTTCGCCACTATCATCATTCATCATCATCACCAGCATACTTCTTCACTCACTCCCAGATCATCCATGCCCTCTGTCAGCTTGTGGAAATCCACTCCCTGAGGAAATCTCATGCCAGAAAACTTTTGTCTTGCCCACCAACTCTCCTCATCATCTTCTAGATTGTGTTTTCATCATCCTCAGGCTCCTCTCATCCACCATGGAATCCTCTCCTTCCTTCTCGTCCAACCCTTCTATGCTGCCGTCCTCCTCCTCCTCCTCCTCCTCTTCTTCTTCTTCTTCTCTTCCTCCTCCTCCTCATCATCACCATCATCATCATCATCAGATCCCCCGATATCTATCTGCAGCTGTTTACGGGAGACTGCTTTACCCACGTACCGCGCCGGTCTGTGTCTGAGAGCAGAGAGACGTGTTGTGCTTCCGCAGGGCACTGAGGCCGAGTCCGTCTTCGTCTTCCCCGTCATTGAATTTCTCGACGACTTTTGCTTTGGTCGCTTCGTCACCATCGTCCTCTGGATCCACGAATTTAGGCAAAGGATTCAACAGCTCCTCGAGCTCCTGAGAAAACGAGGCTGCCATCGGGAAACGTTTTCAACAACCACACGTGGAACGTAACAGGCACTGCTTCATAGAGTGGTGGGTGATGACGTCAGTAAAAGGCGACGAAGGATTTGGAAACTAAGCTCCCGGGTTTGTCTTAAGGCAGAACCTTTTTTCAGAGTGCATAAATCCTGTTATTACCATATCAAATTAAAACAAATACAACCATTAGATAAAGATTTAATGGTACTGACTCTACTGGTATGTAATGAATAGCAGTGACTGAGTTACAGATAGAAGGTATACTTGGAACTGAAATGTATAAAATAAGAAAACAGCATCAACAGATTGATAACAAAAACTAATAATGAAACCTCAGACACAAAGGGAAATAGTGGCAAAATCCTTTTAAATGTCATGCAATCTTTGTGCTATACTTCCATTGACAAACTTGATTAATGAAGGATTTCAAGTACGACTTACATTTATTGAAGTAATCACTAAATTGGGGAGATGATTTTTGAAACTAGTATTGTGAATGAAACATAACTCAAACCATTGAGATTGAATCACATTACAACAGAGATCATTATTTTGTTTTTTTAAATCAGACCAACTGTTTTATAACTTCTAGAGAGGAAGGATTCGATTGTATCCACTTGTGAGCAGCTGGCGCTGGCCCAACCTCCTGAAAGACAGAACTCGGGGTCCAAACAATTTTATATCCGGTAGTCACGCTTAACGCATGCGCAGTTACGTTTCGGTGCTCCGGACTGCTCCTGCTCGCAGAGTTTTGTTCCGCAGTCTTCTCCTAAAAGAGCACTTTCTGGAGAGTGAACATGTCGACGAGCGACTTCTATTTGAGATATTATGTTGGTCACAAGGGGAAGTTTGGACACGAGTTCCTGGAGTTTGAATTCAGACCTGACGGTGAGTACAATTTGGCGGTAATACAGACGTGTTAGCTCTCCTACCTCCAAGCTAACGTGGCTAGCCGCTGTGTAGGCCGCAGCTCACGCACAACCACTTGCTAGCACCAGTTTATCCTTGTTGTTACCATTGTATGATAAATGATATTAGTTTACGTCTAGATTGAATGAATTCCTATAACGCGTGTAATTTAAAGTTAGTTATGCTTTAAGTAACATCCTGTGGACATAGTAGCGCCACGCGGCCTTAAGAGGAGGTAGCGAACTCGTGCGTGTTGTGGAAGTGATCCATTGATTCAAATATCTGCTTTAATCTCACCATCTTCCTGTAGGTAAACTGAGATATGCCAACAACAGCAACTACAAGAACGACGTCATGATCCGGAAAGAGGTAATCTATGATTAGCAAGCGTCTTTGTTTTGGAGTAAACAGCAACCACACATATTACAGCCCCTTTTGTGTGGTTTTCTTTGGTATGAATGGTAAGTGTCTGCTGCCATAATGTAACGGTACTTTCCTCCTAATGCTAATCTGTGACATAAATAATACAGCATGGTATGATATTCAGGGGTGGATTCACAGTAGACTGTAGTGCGAGTAGAGAGGGTCATTGTATTCTCAGTCAAATCATGTTTTCACAAGCACGGTCAAAGTATGTAATGGTACATATTATCAACGTGGAGGTATCCTGCAAATATATGGCACATGCTCTAAATGTTCTCATCTCCCCTCTGTACCAACCCAGGCATATGTAACACAAAAGTGTGATGGAGGAGCTGAAGAGGATCATTGACGACAGTGAGATCACCAAGGAAGACGAATGCATTGTGGCCGCCTCCTGATAGAGTTGGCAGACAGGTTTGATTACTCCACTCACCATAGATAGTTTGTTACACTTTATTGTCTACCCCTGTGTTACAGAGATTCTCCTTTGACAGGGCTCAACAACACAAACATAAATTTACATTTGAAGACGCACTGTACAATATTATAAACTAAGCCCGACAATACACATAATTCACATTTAAAACACATTGCACACATCTACACCAAAATTCCAGAGCCGGCAAATTAAAAACGACAACTGACAAAACAGGTTAAAATGCAGTGTCCCATTTTAAATGTTCAGGGTGTTTATTGCAGAGGGAATGAAGGAGATGTTTTGTAGAAGTTTCTCTGTTTGCCACTGGGACTTGGTAGCATCTGCCTGGCCGGCCAGTAACTGGGGAGACGGGGTGGAGGGAATTAGATGGGCTCTCTTGATCAGGGTGGATTTCCTTTATTTTGCTGCGCTGATAAGTTATGTGGGAGATTTGTGGTGAGGGCATTGTACCAGGATGAGATTTTTTAAGGTGAAGAATGGATTTGATAAGTGATCGTAAACCAGGGTTAAATGTTTATACTCATAGTTTTCAGGTGGAGGTGCTGTTGAGTTTTTTGTGTTCGGAACAGTCAGTGTGCCTGGGAAATGGACAGACATGTGTCTGTCAGTTCAATGTATTTTAAGATAATTTGTCACAAATGACCATAATAATTTTGCAAAAAAATCTCTCCAGTTCCTTGTTTTGATTAGTTTCTGACATGGCTTAACTTTACTCTGGCGAGGCCTGTTTAGGCGCGGGTGGGGGGGGCACGGGGGGCGGGGGGGAGTCGGCGTGGGGGGGGGGTGTACGAGGGGCCCCTTCAGCGAATTGAAAAAACCTAATACGATGATATAAATATTAACTATTATTTAATCCAATAAATTGTCAATACAAATATACAACACCATACTTACCTATTTCACCACCAAAATCACATCACTACAACCCTATTTTTACTAAATTTATCAACCCTCCAAATAACATTTAATAACACCAATAAATAACTTATAATGATTACATAAATCTCATACACCTTTCAAAATAAACTAACGAAACCTGCAAAAATCCTCCCACTCTTCTATACAACACCAAATCACCACCAACCCCCATCACTGCTCACTAACGCAACTCATCCCACCAAAATCCTCTATTTATGTTATTACAACCCACTATACCCACCGTCCCCCTTTACCAACCCCAAAATACATCCCTAAGCTGTATACAGATACGCAATCTGCAAAATTCAAGAAAAACAATATAACAGTATGCTTTGTTAAATCCAGCAGCACCCCTTACGGCCTCATCAGCATATGCTTAAGCGTTATGGGTGCCGACCTACGTGTGCGCGACGGAGAGCTCGCGGTGCGGGGTCAGCGCAGGCCGCCACTAGTGAGGTGGGAAGCTAGTGGCACTCTCGTGGGGTCGCAGGGGGTGGGCGCGCGGGGGGCGGCCGGAGGCCCTGATGATGGGCATGAAGTATCCATGTGGACGAGACGCGCACGGGGGCGGGGCTTAAGTGATGCAGGAGCTCTTGCCAGTTTAGGGGCTGAAGATGGCCTAGTCAATGTGAGGGTGGTGATTGAGGGAGCTAAGGAGTGATGGATATGCTATATTCGTATAAGCAGATTATGATGTTGTGCTCACCATATATCATGTTGTTAGACGGGGGGGGTGCCGCATACTAAAACGCGAGACGGTGTTTCATTTCGAGCGCACCGATGTGTTGCGCCTTCAATTGTATTCGGACATTTTCAGCGGCAGCGGTCGCATCTCCTGCATGGAATAGGGCAGATCGATTCGTTTGGTCTTTGTTTGTTACTGTTTCAGGTGCGCTAGCAAAGGTTGTGTTGTGGCGGAATTGGTTTTCCCAAGAGTTCGGAAGCATCCCGGGTGAGTGAGGGGTCGTATGCGATGAGGTAGGCGTGATTTCTTGACTTTTCTCTTTTTTTTTGTTTGTTTTTGTAGTTGCTGCAAACTCTCCCCGTGTTTTTTGGAAAGGTGAAAGGCGCGGGCGTAACTGGGGTAGAATCTGAGTGGCATCGCTTGTGAGGCTAAGCGTCCCCGGGGATGGGTGGAGAGGCTCGCTGCCAACCGAATTCTATCTTTTTATGTGGGGATGTAATCGTTTTCGTGTATACTTTTGTTTCTATATATTTGTGCTACTCATATTCACAGGAAACTGGAGGCATCTGTAGTCGGATGAGTCAGAACACATTTATCATTTCGCAGGGGAGATAAGACTTTTCCAAAAGATCTGGCAGAGTTATGTAGGTACGTTGGATTGTCATACCAGGGTCACATTAGTGGCATTTATTGTAGAGTTGAGGGTGGGGGAGGGCGTCACAGCCGATATTTGTCCCTGTTTAAGGCCACAGCTCCTCCTTAAAAAATGCGGTCACTTTGTTTCAAGAGGACCCTGTAGAGAGTTGGCCTGCACTCGAGTGTTCTTGTCCTAGCCTACCTGGTGCAAAGACGCTGACAACTGGGGTCTTTTCGGTCGGACTGCAGGCTACGAGACTCGTGGTCTCGAGTCTATCTGTGGGCCTACACTGGCGACGTCCCGATCCGCATCCTGAGAGTTCCCCCACCCTTCGCCAGCTTTCAAGATCAAGCGTATGGGTGTCGTGAAACGTGGGTAGGATTATCAGCGTATGGGGGAAAGGGGCGATTCGATGCCTATAATTTTATGTTATTGCGTTGACCTCATCGTTATGTATGGCGTGTTTTTGGCGCAGGACTAAGAGTTTCAAGTGCTTAGTCTGCATTGTGGGAGATACCCGCATCCAGCAGTGACATGTCTTTTTTTTATTCATTTGTAGGTCTAAATGTAAATTTGCCTCGTGTTGATTTGGCTTGTTGGAAACCGTGTTTTTATAAGTTAAATAAATCAAGGGTGAAGACAAATTAAGGTTTTATCTGCGTCTCTTTTTCTGGGGGATGTCACAGACAATTTTTGTAGGGCTGGGTCGTCGGGGTTGTGGTGTCCTGTTTTGCGACAGTACGACGCTATCAGACTCCTTGAGGTTTTAAAGTAACAATCTGGAGATAGTTTCATAAAGAAATACTGTATTCGGGAGTTAGGTTGATAAACTTGTGAGTTTTTTTAACACAAGAAAATGAGTGCCACCGTGTGCCGAAACCATATTATATCGGGAATAATTAGGTTTTATTTCATATCGTTTGGCAGTGGTTCACCACAGCTGAATTAAGGTACGTACAGGTGAGAAAAAAAACTGAGTATATACTTCTCCTTAAGATTATAATAGATGTTGACTATAGAGCAAGATGTTAGTTAACGCTATTTCTTGTAAGGGCACATCACGATTTTGCTGCCATAGCGCGTCAAAGTTGTGATGGGAGCAGGGTTTCTTAGATCTATAGAATGAATTTTATTGATAGTGATTTTGTTAGGTTTTATTTCATTAATTGCATGCCATAGTTTCGTTGTGATTATTTCAGCCCTCTTGCTTTGCTGTAAGGGTGGGTCTTAGCCTCCTTATAATGGTAGAGCCGGCGAGCGTCTTGGTAGCTGGCTTGTCCGGACCGATGATGTTGTCGGAGTGCTCTCTGAGACGCAGCTGTTGTGTAGACCAATTGTGCCTAGTCCTAATAACCGAGGAAGCGTAGGAGAAGGTAACGTAGTAGTTCGAGAAGAAGTTAGGGTATGGAGCGGGGATCAGAGAAGAAAGTAGAGAAGTTGTGATGCGGAGGGTGCGAAAGAGACGCGCTAACGTTAGGTGGGCGGGGGGAGGAGAGGGAGAGCGCGTAGTTAGGAGGCGCAACCTCCTTCAGAGAGCGGCTCTAGGAGTGGGCTACTAG
>JBAMIH010000099.1:0-86103 GCA_038501795.1 Pseudopleuronectes americanus | reverse complement strand
TGTTTTGTTTTGTTGTTGTGTTTGTTGTGTTTGTTGTTGTGTGTGTTTGTTGATTTTTGTGTTTGTGTTTGTGTTGTTTTGTTTGTTGTTTTGTTGTTTGTGTTTTTGTTGTGTTTTTTGTGTTTGTTTGATTTTGTTGTTTTGTTTGTTGTTTGTGTTGTTTGTGTTGTTTTGTTTGTTGTTTTGTTGTGTTGTTTTGTTTTGTGTTGTTTGTGTTTTGTTGTTTGTGATTGTTGTTTGTTTTGTGTTTTGTTTGTGTTGTTGATGTTTTGTTTTTGTTTTTGTGTTGTTTTTGTTTTGTTTGTGTTTGTTGTTTGTGTTGTTTGTGTTTGTTTGTTTTGTGATTTGTTTGTTGTTGTTTTGTTGTGTTTGTTTTGTTTGTTGTTGTTTTTGTTTTGTTTTGTGTGTGTTGTTTGTTGTTTTGTTTGTGTTTTGTGTTGTGTTTTGTTTGTTGTTGTGTTTGTTGTTTTGTTTGTGTTGTTTGTTGTGTTTTGTTGTGTTGTTTGTTGATTTTGTTTGTTTGTTTTGTGTGTTGATTTTGTTGTGTTTGTTTTGTGTTGTGTTGTGTTTTTGTGTTTGTTTGTGTTGTTTGTTTGATTTGTGTTTTGTTTTGTTTGTGTTGTGTTTTGTTGTTGTTTGTGTTTGTTGTTTGATGTTGTTGTTTGTTGTGTTTGTTGTTTTGTTTGTGTTGTGTTGTTTGTTTGTTTTGTGTTGTTTGTTTGTGTTGTGTTTGTTGTTGTTTGTTGTGTTGTGTTTGTTTGTTGTGATGTTTGTTGTGTTGTTTGTTTGTTTGTGTTTTGTGTTGTTGTTTGTGTTTTGTTGTTGTGTTGTTGTTGATTTTGTGTGTTTGTTGTGTTGTTTGTGTTTGTGATTGTTGTTTGTGTGTTTTTTGTTTGTTGTGTTTTTGTGTGTTGTGTTTTGTGTTTGTTGTTGTGTTTTGTTGTGTTGTGATGTTGTTGTGTTTTGTTGTTTGTTTGTGTGTTTGTGTTGTTTGTGTGTTGTTTTGATTGTTTTGTTTGTGTGTTTGTGTTGTGTTGTTTTGTGTTGTTTGTTGTTGTGTGTTTTGTTGTGTTGTTTGTTTTGTTGTGTTTGATGTTTTTTGTTTGTTTGTTGTTTTGTTGTTTGTGTGTTTTGTGTTGTGTTGTTGTTTGTTGTGTTTTTGTGTTTGTTTGTGTTTGTTGTTTGTGTTGTTGTGTTTGTGTTTTTGTTGTGTTGTTTTGTGTTGTTTGTTTGTGTTTGTTGTGTTTGTGATTGTTTTGTGTTTGTGTTTGTTGTTGTGTGTTGTTGTGTTGTTGTTTGTTGTTGTTGTTTGTTTTGTTGTGTTGTTTGTGTTTGTTGTTTGTGTTGTTGTTTGTGTTTGTTGTTGTGTTGTTTTGTTGTGTTGTGTTTGTGTTTTTTGTTGTTGTTGTGTTTGTTGTTGTTTGTTTGTTTGTTGTTGTGTTGTTGTTTGTGTTTTTGTTTGTGTGTTTGTTGTTTGTTTTGTTTGTGTTGTTTGATTGTTGTGTTGTTGTTTTGTGTTTGTTGTTTGTGTTGTTGTTGTTTGTGTTGTGTTTTGTTGTGTGTTTTGTTTGTTGTTGTGTGTTGTTTGTGTTGTTTGTTGTTTGTGTTGTTGTTTGTTGTTTGTTTGTTGTTGTGTTTGTGTTTTGTTTGTTGTTTGTGTTGTTGATTTGTTTGTGTGTGTTTTGTGTTTGTTGTGTTGTTGTTTGTGTTGTTTGTTGTTTTGTTGTGTTTGTGTTGTTGTGTGTTTGATGTTGTTTTGTTTTGTTTTGTGTTGTTTGTTGTTGTGTTGTGTGTTTTTTTGTTGTTTGTTGTGTTGTTTGTGTTTGTGTTTTGTTTTGTTGTGTTTTGTTGATTTGTGTTTGTTTGTGTTGTGTTTGTTTGTGTTTTGTTGTTGTTGTGTTGTTGTTTGTTGTGTGATTTGTTTGTTTGTGTTTTGTTGTGTTTTGTTTGTGTTTTTGTGTGTTGTTGTGTTGTTGTGTTTGTGTGTTGTGTTTGTTGTGTTTTGTTTGTTGTTGTTGTTTGTGTTGTTTTGTTGTTTGTGTTTTGTTTGTTTGTTTGTGTTGTTGTTGTGTTTTGTGTTGTTGATTTGTGTTGTGTTTTGTTTGTTTGTGATTTTTGTTTTTGTTGTTGTGTTGTGTTTTGTGTTGTTGTTGTGTTGTGTTTTGTTGTGTTGTTTGTTGTTGTTTGTTGTTTGTTGTGTTTTGTTGTTTGTTGTTTGTGATTGTTGTTGTGTTTGTTGTGTTTTTGTGTTGTGTGTTGTGTGTTGTTTTTGTTGTTGTTTGTGTTTTGTTTGTTGTTTGTTGTGTTTGTTGTTTGTGTTGTTGTGTTTGTTTGTTGTTGTGTTTTGTTTGTTTGTTGTTTTGTGTTTGTTGTTTTGTTTGTTTTGTGTGTTGTTTGTTGATTGTTTTGTTGTTGTGTTTTGTGTTGTTTGTTGTGTTTGTTGTGTTGTTTTTGTGTTTGTTGTTGTTGTGTTTTGTTTTGTTTGTTTGTGTTTGTTTGTGTGTTGTTTGTGTTGTGTTTGATTTGTTGTTGTTGTTTTGTGTTTGTTGTGTTGTTGTTTTGTTTTTGTGTTTGTTGTGTTTTGTTGTTTGTGTTTTGTGTGTTGTTTGTTGTGTTTGTTTGTTGTTGTTTGTTTTGTTGTTTGTTTTGTTGTGTTGTTGTTTTGTGTTTGTGTTTTGTTTGTTGTTGTTTTGTTGTTTGTTGTGTTGTTGTGTTTGTGTGTTGTGTTTGTTTTGTTGTTTTGTGTTGTTGTTTGTTTTGTGTTGTTGTTGTTGTTTTGTGTTTGTGTTGTTTGTGTTGTGTTTGTTTGTTGTTGTTTTGTGTTGTTTGTTGTTTTGTGTGTTTGTTTGTTGTTGATTTGTTGTTGTTGTTTTGTTGTGTTTGTTGTTTGTTTGTTGTTGTGTTTTGTGTTGATGTTGTGTTGTTTTGTTTGTTGTTTGTTTGTGTTTGTGTGTTTGATTTGTTTGTGTTTGTTGTTTGTTTGTGTTTGTTGTGTTGTGTTTTGTTGTTGTTTTGTTGTTGATTTTGTTGTGTGTTTGTTTTTGTTTGTTTGTTTGTGATTGTTGTTTGTTTTTGTTTTGTGTTTGTGTGTTTGTGTTTGTTGTGTTGTTGTTTGTTTTGTTTGTGTTGTTGTTTTGTGTGTTTTTGTTTGTTGTTTTGTTTGTTGTGATTGTTTTGTTTGTTTTGTGTTGTGTTTTGTTGTTGTTTGTGTTTGTTGTTTTTGTGTTGTTTGTTTGTTTGTGTTTGTTGTTGTGTTTGTTGTTTGTGTTGTGTTGTTGTGTTTGTTTTGTTGTTTTTGTTGTGTTGTTTTGTGTGTTTGTTGTTTGTTTTGATTGTTGTTTTTTGTGTTGTTGTTTGTGTTGTGTTGTTTTGTTGTGTTTTTGTTGTTTGTTGTGTTGTTTTGTTTGTGTTTTGTTGTTTGTTTTTGTGTTGTGTTGTGTTGTTGTTTGTGTTTGTTTGTTTTGTGTTTGTTTTGTTTGTGTTGTTGTTTGTTTGATGTGTTTGTGTTGTTTTGTTGTTTTTGTTGTGTTTGTTGTTGTGTTTGTGTTGATTGTGTTTGTTTGTTGTTTTGTTGTGTTGTTTGTGTTTTGTTGTTGTTTTGTGTTGTTTGTTGTTTGTTGTTGATGTTGTGTTTGTTTGTTGATTTGTGTTTGTTGTTTTGTTGTGTTTGTGTTTGTTGTGTGTTTGTTTGTTGTTTGTGATTTTTGTTTGTTGTTGTTTTGTTGATTTGTGTTGTTGTGTTTTGTTTGTGTTTGTGTTGTTGTTTGTTTGTGTGTTTGTTGTTTGTTGTTGTGTTTGTTTTGTGTGTTTTGTTGTTGTTTGTTGTGTTGTTTGTTGTTTTTGTTGTGTTTGTTTTTGTGTTTGTTGTTGTTTTGTTGTTGTGTTTTGTGTTTTGTGTTTGTTTGTTTTGTTGTGTTTTGTTTGTGTGTTTGTTTTTGTTGTGTGTTTGTTGTTGTTTTTTGTGTTTGTTTGTTGTTGTGTTTGTTGTTGTTTGTTTGTGTTTTGTGTTGTTTTGATTTGTTGTTTTGTGTTGTTGTTTGTGTGTTTGTTGTTGTTTTTGTTTGTTTGTTGTTTTGTGTTGTTTGTGTGTTGTTTGTGTTTGTTTTTGTTGATTGTTGTGTTTTTGTTGTTTGTGTTGTTGTGTTTTGTTGTGTGATTTTGTTTGTTGTTTGTGTTGTGTTGTTGTTTGTTGTTTGTTGTTTTGTTTGTGTTTTTGTTGTGTTTTGTTGTTTGTTGTTGTGTTTTGTTTGTTGATTTTGTTTTGTTTGTGTTTGTTGTGTTTGTTTTGTTGTTTGTTGTGTTTGTTGTTGTTGTGTGTTTTGTTTTGATGTTGTTTGTTGTTGTGTTGTGTTTGTTTGTTGTTTGTGTTGTTGTTTGTTGTTGTTTGTTGTTTGTGTTTGTGTTGTGTTTTGTGTTGTTGTTGTGTTTGTTTGTGTTGTGTTTTGTGTTTGTTGTTGTTTTGTGTTTGTTGTTGTGTTTTGTTGTTTTGTTGTGTTGTGTTTTGTGTTTGTTGTGTTGTTTGTTGTGTTTTGTTGTTTGTTTGTTGTGTGTTTGTTTTGTGTTTGTTGTTTGTGTTGTTGTTGTTTGTGTTTGTTGTTGTTGTTTTGTGTTTGTTTGTGTTTTGTTTGTTGTTTGTTGTTGTTGTGTTGTTTTTGTTGTTTTGATTTGTGTTGTTTGTTTTGTGTTGTGTTTGTTTGTGTTGTTTGTTTGTTGTTTGTTGTTTGTTGTGTTTTGTTTGTTGATTTTGTTGTTTGTTTGTTGTTGTGTTTTTGTGTTTTGTTTTGTGTTGTTGTTTGTTGTGTTTGTGTGTTTGTTGTTTTGTGTTTGTTTGTTGTGTTGTTTTGTTTGTTGTTGTTTTGTTGTGTTTGTTTTTGTTTGTGTTTGATTGTTGTGTTGTTTGTGTTGTTTTGTTTGTGTGTGTTGTTGTTTTGTTGTTTTGTGTTGATTTTGTTTGTGTTGTTGTTTGTTGTGTTTGTTTTTTGTTTGTGTTTTGTTGTTGTGTTTTGTTGTGTTTTGTTGTGTTTGATGTTTGTGTGTTTGTGTGTTTTGTTGTGTTTGTTTGTTGTGTTTGTTGTTGTTTGTGTTTGTGTTGTTTTGTGTTGATTTGTTGATGTTTTGTTTGTTGTTTGTTTGTGTTTTGATTGTTTGTTGTGTTGTTTTTGTTGTTTTGTTTGTTTGTGTTGTTTTGTGTTGTTGTTTTGTTTGTGTTGTTGATTGTGTTGTTTTGTTGTTTGTTGTGTTGTTGTGTTTGTTGTTGTTTTGTTTTGTGTTTGTGTTGTGATTTTGTTGTTGTTTGTTTGTTGTTTGTTGTGTTTTGTGTGTTGTTTTTGTGTTGTTGTTGTTTGTGTTGTTTTGTTGTTGTTGTGTTGTTGTTGTTTTGTGTTGTTTGTGTTTTGTTGTGTTGTTTGATTTTTGTTTTGTGTTTTGTGTTGTGTTTGTTTTGTGTTGTGTTTGTTTTTGTTGTTGTTTGATTTGTTGTTGTTTTGTGTTGTTTTGTGATGTTTGTTGTGTTTGTTGTGTGTTTTGTTGTGTTTGTTTGTTGTGTTGTTGTTTTTGTGTTGTTTGTTGTTGTGTTTTGTTTGTTGTGATTGTTTTTGTGTTGTTTTGTGTTTTGTGTTTGTTGTTGTTTTTGTGTTTGTTTGTTGTTGTTGTGTTGTTTTGTGTGTTTTGTTGTTGTTGTGTTGTTTGTTTTGTTTGTTGTGTTTGTTTTTGTTGTTGTTTGTGTTTGTGTGTTTGTTGTTTTTGTGTGTTTGTTGTGTTGTTGATTGTTGTTTGTTGTGTTTTGTTGTTGTTTGTTGTTTTGTGTTTTGTTGTTTGTTGTTGATGTGTTTTTGTTGTTGTGTTGTGTTTTGTTGTTGTGTTGTTGTTTGTGTTTGTTTGTTGTTTGTTGTGTTGTTTTTGTTGTTGTTTGTGTTGTTTGTTGTTGTTTTGTTTGTGATTTGTTTGTGTTTGTTGTTGATGTTTTGTTGTTTTTGTTGTGTTGTTTGTGTTTGTTGTTGTTTGTGTTGTTTTGTTGTTTGTGTTTGTGTTTTGTGTTGTTGTTTTGTTGTTTGTGTTGTGTTGTTTGTTTGTGTTTTGTTTTTGTTGTGTTTTGTTTTTGTGTTTGTTTTGTTTGTTGTTTGTGTTTGATTTTTGTTGTTTGTGTTGTTTGATTGTTGTGTTTTGTTGTTTTGTTTTGTTTGTGTTTTGTTGTTGTGTTGTTTTTGTTTGTTTGTGATTGTTTTTGTTTTTGTTGTTGTGTTGTTTGTGTTGTTTGTTTTGTGATTTGTTTGTTTGTGTGTTGTTTGTGTTGATGTTGTTTGTTGTTGTTTGTGTTTGTTGTGTTGTTGTTTTGTTTTTGTTGTGATTGTTGTTTGTTGTTTTTGTTGTTGTTTGTTGTTTTGTTGTGTTGTTGTTTTTGTTTTTGTTGATTGTTGTTTGTTTGTGTTTGTGTTGTTGTGTTGTTGTGTTTGTTTGTGTTGTTTGTTGTTTGTGATTTGTTTTGTTGTTTGTGTTGTTGTTGTTGTTTTGTTTGTTTGTTGTGTTTGTGTTGATTGTTTGTTGTTTGTTGTGTTTTGTTGTTTTTGTTTGTGTGTTTGTTTGTTTTGTTGTTTGATTTTGTTGTTTGTGTTTGTTTGTTGTTTGATGTTTTGTTTTTGTTTTTGTTGATTGTTGTGTTTGTTGTTGTGTTTTGTTGTGTTGTTTTGTTGTTTTGTTGTGTTTTTTGTGTTGTTGTGTTGTTTGTTTTGTTGTGTTGTTTTGTGTTTGTTTGTGTGTTTGTTGTTTGTTGTTTGTTTTGTGTTGTTGTTGTTGTGTTTGTTTTTTGTTGTGTTTGTTTGTGTTGTTTTGTTTTGTTGTTTGTTGTTGTGTGATTTTTGTGTTTGATGTTTTGTGTTGTTGTGTTTGTGTTGTTTGTTGTGTTTTGTTTTGTTTGTTGTTTTGTTGTGTTGTGTTTTTGTGTTGTGTTGTGTTTTTGTTTGTTTGTTTGTTTTGTGTTGTTGTTGTTTTGATTGTTTGTTGTGTTTTGTGTTGTTGTTGTTTGTGATTTTGTTGTTGTTTGTTTTGTTTGTGTTTTTGTTGTTTTGTGTTGTTTGTTTGTGTTTTGTTGTGTTGTGTTGTTTGTTTTTGTGTTGTTTGTGTTGTTTGTTGTGTTTTGTGTTTTTGATTTGTGTGTGTTGTGTTTTGTTTTGTGTTTGTGTTGTGTTTTTGTTGTTGTGATTGTGTTTTGTTTGTTGTTGTTGTGTTTGTGTTGTTGTTTTGTTGTTGTGTTGTTTGTGTGTTTTGTTGTTTGTGTTTGTTGTGTTTGTTTGTTTTGTTGTGTTGTTGTGTTGTTTTGTTTGTTGTTGTTTGTTGTGTTTGTTTGTTGTGTTTGTGTTTTGTGTTTTGTTGTTTGTTGTTTTGTTGTGTTTTGTGTTGTTTTGTTTGTTTGTGTTGTTTGTTTGTTGTTGTGTTTTGTGTTGTTTTGTTGTTTTGTGATTGTTGTGTTGTTGATGTTTGTTGTGTTGTTGTTTTGTTGTTGTTTGTTGTGTTTGTTTTGTGTTGTTTGTGTTTTGTTTGTGTTTTGTGTTGTTTTGTTTTGTTGTTGTTGTGTTTGTGTTTTGTTGTTGTTGATGTTTGTTTGTGTTGTTTGTGTTTGTTTTGTTGTTGTTTTGTGTTTGTGTTTTGTTGTTGTTTTGTTTGTTTGTTGTTTGTTGTTGTGTGTTTTGTTTGTTTGATGTTGTTGTTTGTTGTTTGTTTTGTGTTGTTGTTGTTTTTGTGTTGTTGTTGTTTGTGTGTTTTGTTTGTTGTTGTGTTTGTTGTTGTTTTGTTTGTTGTTTGTTTGTGTTTTGTTGTGTTGTTGTGTTTGTGTTGTTTGTTTGTTTTGTGTTTGTGTTGTTGTGTTTTGTTTGTTGTTTGTTGTTGTTTTGTTGTTTGTGTTTTGTTGTTGTTGTGTTTTTGTTTTGTTTTGATTTGTTTGTGTTGTTTTGTTGTTTTGTTTGTTGTGTTGTTTTGTTGTTGTTGTTTGTTTGTTTGTTTGTGTTGTGTTTTGTTGTGTTGTTTTGTGTTGTTTGTGTTGTTGTTTGTGTTTTGTGTTTTGTTTTGTGTGTTGTTTGTGTTGTTTTTGTGTTGTTGTTGTTTTGTTGTTTGTTTGTTGTTGTGTTTTGTTGTTGTGTTGTTTGTTGTGTTTGTTTGTGTTTTGTGTTTGTTGTTTTGTGTTTGTTTGTTTGTGTTTGTGTTTGTTGTTTGTTGTTTGTTTGTTGTTGTGATTTTGTGTTGTTTGTTTTGTTGTTTGTTGTTTTTGTTTGTTGTTGTTTGTGTTGTTGTTTGTTGTTTTGTTTGTGTTTGTTGTTGTTTTGTTGTGTGTGTTTGTTTGTTTTGTTGTTTGTGTTTTGTGTTGTTGTTGTGTTTGTTTTGTGTTGTGTTGTTTTTGTTGTTGTGATTGTTTGTGTTGTTTTGATTGTGTTTGTGTGTTTTGTTTGTTGTTTTGTTGTTTGTTTTGTTTTGTGTGTTTGTTTTGTGTTTGTTGTGTGTTGTTGTTTGTTGTTTTGTGTGTTTGTTTGTTGTTTGTTGTTTTGTGTTGTTTGTTTTTGTTTGTTGTGTTGTTGTTTTGTTTTGATTGTGTTGTTTGTTTGTTGTTTTGATTGTTGTGATGTTTTGTTTGTTGTTTTGTGTTGTTGTTTTGTTGTGATTGTTTGTGTTTTGTTGTGTGATTGTTGTTTTTTTGTTTGTTGTTTGTTGTGTTTGTTTTGTGTTTTGTTGTTTTTGTGTTGTTTGTTTTGTGTTTTGTTGTGTTTTGTTGTGTTTTTGTTGTTTTGTTTGTGATTTGTTGTTGTTTGTGTTGTTGTGTTGTTTGTTTTGTTGTTGTGTTGTTTTTGTGATTTGTTTGTTGTGTTTGTTGTTTGTTTTGTGTGTTGTGTTGTGTTTTGTTGTTGTTTGTTTTGTGTTTTTGTTGTTTGTTGTGTTTGTGTTTTTTTGTGTTGTTTGTTTTGTGTTGTGTTGTGTTTTTGTTGTTGATTTTGTTGTTTGTGTTTGTTTTGTGATTGTTTTTGTTGTGTTTGTGTTGTTTTGTTTGTTGATTTTTGTTTTGTGTTGTTGTTTGTTTTGTGTTGTTTTGATTGTTTGTTGTGTTTTGTTGTTTGTTTTGTGTTGTGTGTTTTTGTGTTTTGTTGTTGTTGTTGTGTGTTGTTGTTTGATTGTGTTTTTTGTGTTGTTGTGTTGTGTTTTGTTTGTGTTTGTGTTTTGTTGTTGTTGTTTTGTGTTGTTGTTTTGTTGTGTGTTGTTTTGTTGTTGTTTTGTTGTGTTGTTTGTGTGTTTGTTTGTTGTTTGTGTTGTTTTTGTGTTGTGTTGTTTGTGTTTTGTTGTTTTTGTTGTTTGTTGTGTTTGTGTTTGTGTTTGTTGTGTTTGTTGTTTGTTGTGTTTGTTGTTGTGTTGTTTGTTGTTTTTGTTTGATGTTTTGTTGTTTTTGTTTTGTGTGTTGTTGTGTTTTGTTGTGTTTGTGTTTGATTGTTGTGTTTTGTTTGTTGTTGTTTGTGTTGTTTGTGTTTGTTGTTTGTGTTGTTGTTTGTGTTGTTTGTGTTGTTTGTTGTTGTTTGTTGTTTGATTTGTTTGTGTTGTTGTTTTGTTGTTGTTTTTTGTTGTTGTTGTTTTTGTGTTGTTTGTTGTGTGTTTGTTTTGTGTTTGTTGTTGTGTTTTGTGTTTTGTTGATGTTTGTTTTGTGTGTTTTGTTTGTTTGTGTTTGTTGTTTTGTGTGTTTGTTTTGTTGTTTGTTTGTGTTTGTTGTTGTTTGTTGTTGTGTTGTGTTTGTTTTGTTGTGTTTGTTTGTTGTTTGTGTTTTTGTTTGTGTTGATTGTTGTGTTTTGTTTTGTGTGTTGTTGTGTTTGATGTTGTTTTGTTGTGTGTTTGTGTTTGTTGTGTTGTTTTGTGTTGTGTTGTTGTTTGTTTGTGTGTTGTTTTGTGTGTTTGTGTTTGTTGTTGTTTTGTGATTGTGTTTTGTTTGTTGTTGTGTTTTGTTGTGTTTGTTTGTGTTGTTGTTTGTGTTTGTTTTTTTGTTTTGTTTGTGTTGTGTTGTTTGTGTTTGTTGTTGTGTGTTGATTGTGTTTTGTGTGTTGTTGTTTGTTGTTTTTGTTTGTTTTGTGTTTGTTGTTTGTTGTGTTGTTTTGTGATTGTTTGTTTTGTGTTTGTTTGTTGTTTTGTTGTTTGTTGTTTGTTGTTGTTTTGTTTGTTTGTTGTGTGTTTTGTTGTGTTTGTTTGTGTTTTTGTTGATTTGTTGTTTGTTGTTTGTTTGTTTTGTGTTTGTGTTTGTTTTGTTGTTTTGTGTGTTGTTGTTTGTGTTGTTTGTGTTTGTTGTGTTTTGTTGTTGTGTTTGTTTGTGTTTTGTTGTGTTGTTTGTGATTTGTTGTGTTTGTTTTGTTGTTTTTTGTTTGTGTTGTTGTTGTGTTTGTGTTGTTTTTGTGTTGTTGTGTTTGTTTGTGTGTTTGTTTTGTTGTTTGTTGTTTTTTTGTTGTGTTGTTTGTGATTGTTTGTTGTTGTTTGTGTTTGTTTGTGATTTTTTTTTGTGTTGTGATTGTGTTGTTGTTTTGTTGTTTTGTTGTGTTTTGTGTGTTGTTGTGTTTGTGTGTTTTGTTTGTTTGTTGTTGTGTTGTTTGTGTTTGTGTTTTGTTGTGTTTGTTGTTGTGTTTGATGTTTTTTGTTGTTTGTGTTTGTGTTGTTTTTGTGTTGTTTGTTTGTTGTGTTTGTTTTGTGTGTTTTTGTTGATGTTTGTTTGTTGTGTTTTGTGTTTTGTTGATGTTGTTGTTTGTGTTTGTTTGTTTGATGTTTTGTGTTGTGTTTGTTGTGTTTTGTTGTTGTGTTGTGTTGTTTTTGTTGTTTTGTGTGTTTGTTTGATGTTGTTTTTGTTTTGTGTTGTGTTGTGTTGTTTGTGTTTGTTGTTTGTTGTTTTGTTGATTGTTTTGTTTTTGTGTGTTGTTTGTTTGTTGTTTGTTGTGTTTTGTTGTTGTTGTTTGTGTGTTTGTTTGTTGTGTTTGTTGTTGTTGTGTTGTTTTGTTGTTTTGTTTGTTTTGTTGTTTGATTGTTTGTGTTGTTGTTTGTTGTGTTGTTTGTTTTGTGTTTGTTTGTTTGTGTTTGTTGTTGTTTGTTTTGTGTTGTTGTTTGTTGTGTTTTGTTGTTTGTGTGTTTGATTGTTTGTTGTTTGTGTTTTGTTTTTTGTTGTTTTTGTGTTGTTGTTTGTGTTTTTGTTGTGTTTTGTTGTTGTTTGTTTTGTGTTGTGTTTGTTGTTTGTGTTGTTTGTTTGTTGTTTGTGTGTTTTGTGTTGTGTTGATTTGTTTTGTTTGTTTGTTGTGTTGTTTTGTTTTTGTTTGTTTGTTTTGTGTTGTTTGTTGTGTTTTGTTTTGTGTTGTTTGTGTTTGTTGTTGTGTTTGTTTGTGTTGTTGTGTTTGTGTTTGTTGTGTTGTTGTTGTTTTGTTTTGTTTTTTGTGTTGTTGTTTTGTGTTTGTTGTTTGTTGTGTTTTGTTTGTGTGTTTTGATTGTTTGTTTGTGTTGTGTTTTGTGTTTTGTTTGTTGTTGTTTGTTTGTGTGTTTGTTTGTGTTGTTGTTGTTTGTGTGTTTTGTTTGTTTTGATTGTTGTGTTGTGTTTGTTTTTTGTTGATTGTTGTTTGTTTTGTTGTTGTGTTTTGTTTGTGTTTGTTGTTTTTTGTGTTTGTTTGTGTTGTTTGTTGTTTGTGTTGTTGTTGTTTGTTGTTTGTGTTGTGTTTTTGTGTGTTGTTGTGTTTGTTTTGTGTTGTTTGATGTTTTTGTTGTTTGTTGTTTTGTGTTGTGTTTGTGTTGTTTGTTGTGTTTGTGTTTTGTTGATTTTGTTTTGTTGTTGTGTTGTTGTGTTGTTGTTTGTTTTGTGTTGTTTTGTTTGTTTTGTGTTGTGTTTGTGTTGTTTGTGTTGATTGTGTTTTGTGTGTTTGTTGTTTTGTTGTTGTTTGTTTGTTGTGTTTGTGTTTTGTGTTTTGTGTTTGTTGTTTTGTTTGTGTTTGTTGATTGTTTTGTGTTGTGTTGTTTGTGTTTGTTTTGTTTGTTGTGTTGTTTGTGTTTTGTTGTTTGTTGTGTTTTGTTTTGTGTTGTTGTGTTTGTTGTGTTGTGTTTGATTGTTTGTTGTTGTTTTGTTGTGATGTTGTGTTTGTTGTGTTGTTTTGTTTGTTGTGTGTTGTGTTGTTTGTTTGTTTGTGATGTTTTGTTTTGTTGTGTTGTTTTGTGTTTGTTTTGTTTGTTGTGTGTTTTGTGTTGTTGTTGTTTTGTGTTGTTTTGTTGTTGTGTTTGTTGTGTTTTGTGTGTTGTTTGTTTGTTGTTGTTTGTTGTTGTTGTTTGTGTTTGTTTGTGTGTTGTTTGTGTTTGTTTTGTTGTTTTGTGTTTGTTTTGTGTTGTTTGTTTGTTGATGTTTTTTTGTTGTGTTGTTTGTTGTGTTTGTTGTTTTTGTTTGATGTTGTTGTTGTGTTGTTGTGTTTGATGTTTGTTTTTGTTTTTGTGTTGTTTGTGTTGTTGTTTGTTGTGTTTGTTTGTGTTGTTTGTTGTGTTGTTGTGTTTGTTGTTTTGTGTTTGTGTGTTTTTTGTTTGTGTTGTTGTTTGATTGTGTTGATTGTTTTGTTTGTTTGTGTGTGTTTTGTTTGTGTTTGTTGTTGTTTGTGTTGTTTTGTTTGATGTGTTTTGTTGTGTTGTTTGTGTTTGTTGTTGTTTTGTTTGTGTTTGTTTTTGTTGTTGTTTGTGTTTGTTGTTTTGTTTGTGATTTGTGTTGTTGTTTTGTTTGTTGTTTGTTTTGTTGTTTGTGTGATTTTGTGTTGTTTTGTTGTGTTTGTTGATGTTTTGTGTGTTTGTGTTGTTGTGTTTGTGTGTTGTTTGTTGTGTTTGTGTTTTGTTTTGTTTGTGTGTTTGTTTGTTTGTGATTTTGTTGTTGTTTGTTGTTTGTTTGTTGTGTTTGTTGATGTTTGTTGTTTGTGTTGTTGATTTTGTGTTTGTTGTTTGTGTTGTTTTGTTTGTTTGTGTGTTTGTGTTGTTTGTTTTGTGTTGTGTTTGATTTGTGTTTGTTGTGTTTGTTGTTTTGTTGTTGTGTTGTTGTTGTTTGTGTTGTTTTGTTGTTGTTTGTTTTTGTTGTTGTTGTTTGTGTTTTGTTGTGTTTTTGTGTTGTGTTGTTTGTGTTTGTTTGTTTGTGTTTTGTTTGTTTGTTGTGTTTGTTGTTGTGTTGTTGATGTTGTTTGTGTTTGTTGTTGTTGTTTGTGTTTGTTGTTTGTTTTTGTTTGTTGTTGTGTGTTTGTGTTGTTGTTTGTGTTGTTGTTTGTTGTTGTTTTTGTTGTTTTTGTTTTGTTGTGTTTTGTTTGTGTTGTTGTTTTGTTGTGTTTGTTGTTTTGTGTTGTTTTGTTGTTTTGTTGTTTTGTTTTTGTTGTTTGTGTTTTTGTTGTGTTGTTTTGTTGTTTGTTGTGTTTTGTTTGTTTGTGTGTTTTGTTTGTTGTTGTGTTTTGTTGTTGTTGTTTGTGTTTGTTGTGTGTTTTTGTGTTGTGTTTGTGTGTTTGTTTGTTTTGATTTTGTTGTTTGTTTTTGTGATTTTGTTGTTGTTGTTTGTGTTGTTTTGTTGTTTGTTTTGTGTGTTGTTGTGTTGTTGTGTTGTGTTTGTTTGTTGTTGTTTTGTTTGTTGTGTTGTTTGTGTGTTTGTTTGTTTGTTGTTGTTTGTTGTTTTGTGTTGTTTTGTTGTTTTGATTGTGTTTGTTGTTTGTTGTTGTGTGTTTTGTTTGTTTGTTGTTTGTTGATGTTGTTTGTGTTTGTTTTGTGTTGTGTTTGTTGTTTTGTGTTGTTTGTTGTGTTTGTTGTTGTTTGTTGTTGTTTGTGTTGTTGTTTTGTGTTTTGTTGTTGTTGTGTGTTTGTTTGTTGTGTTGTTGTTTGTGTTGTTTGATTGTTTGTTGTTGTGTTGTTTGTTTGTGTTTGTTGTGTTGTTTTGTTTTGTTGTTGTTTGTTTTGTTGTTTGTTGTGTGTTTGTGTGTGTTTGTTTGTGTTTGTTTGTTTGTGTGTGTTTGTTGTTGATTTGTTTGTTTTGTTTTGTGTTGTGTTTGTTGTGTTGTTTGTTGTTTGTGTTTGATTGTGTTTTGTTGTTTGTGTTGTTGTGTTGTTTGTTTTGTTTGTTGTGTTTGTTTTGTGTTTGTGTGATTGTTTGTTTTGTTGTTGTTTGTGTTGTTGTGTTGTGTGTTTTTGTTGTTTGTTGTTTGTTGTTGTTGTTTGTGTTTGTGTTGTTGTTTGTTGTGTTTGTGTTGTTGTTTGTTGTTTGTGTTTTTGTGTTGTTGTTTGTGTTTTGTTTGTTGTTGTGTTTGTTGTTTTTGTGTGATTGTTGTGTTTGTTTTGTTGTTGTTGTTTTGTGTTTGTGTTTTTTGTTGTTGTTGTGTTGTGTTGTTTGTTTTGTTGTTGTTGTGATTTGTTTTGTTGTGTGTTTGATTGTTGTTTGTTGTTTGTTGTGTTTGTTGTTTGTGTTTGTGTTGTTGTTTGTTTTGTTTTGTGATTGTTGTTTGTTTGTTGATTGTTTGTTTGTGTTGTTTTGTTGTTTTGTTTTTGTTGTTGTTTTGTGTTGTTTGTGTTTGTTGTTGTTTTGTTTTGTTGTGTTGTTGTTTGTGTGTTGTTTGTTGTTGTTGTTTGTGTTGTTGTTTTTTGTGTGTTGATTTGTGTTTTGTTTGTTGTTTGATTGTTTGTTTTGTGTTTTTGTGTGTTTTGTTGTTGTTTTGTGTTGTTGTGTTTTGTTGTGTTTTGTTTGTGTTTTGTGTGTTGTTTTTTGTTTGTTGTGTTTTGTGTTGTTTGTTTGTGTTGATTTGTTGTGTTTTGTTTGTTGTTGTTGTTTGTTTGTGTTGTGTGTTTTGTTGTTTGTTTGTTTGTTGTTGTGTTTGTGTTTTTGTGTGTTGTTTGTGTTTGTGTGTTTTGTTGTTTGTGTGTTGTTTGTTTGTGTTTTGTTGTGTTGTTGTGTTTTGTTGTGTTGTTTGTTTGTGTTTTGTTGTGTTGTTGTTTGTGTTGTGTTGTTGTGTTTGTGTTGTTGTTTGTTGTGTTTGTTTGTTTGTGTTGTTGTTTGTGTTTGATTGTTGTGTTTGTTGTTTGTTGTTTGTGTTGTTTTGTTGATGTTTGTTGTTGTGTTGTTTGTTGTGTGTTGTTTTGTGTTTGTTTTTGTGTTTTGTTGTTGTTTTGTGTTTGTGTTTGTTTGTTTGTTGTTTTTGTGTGTTGTGTGTTGTTGTTTTTGTTTGTGTTTGTGTGTTTGTTTTGTTGTGATTTGTTGTTTGTTGTTTGTGTTGTTTGTTGATTTGTTGTGTGTTTGTTTTGTGTTGTTGTGTTGTTGTTTTGTTGTTGTTTTTGTTTTGATTTTTGTTTGTTGTGTTTGTGTGATTTGTTTTTGTTGTGTTGTTTTGTTGTTTGTTTGTTGTGTTTTGTTGTTTGTTGTGTTTTTGTGTTTTGTTGTTGTGTTTGTTGTTTGTTTGTGTTTGTTGTTTTTGTTGTTGTTTTTGTTTGTTGTGTTTGTTGTTGTGTTTTGTGTGTTGTTTGTGTTTTGTTTGTTGTTTGTGTGTGTTTTTTGATTGTGTTGTGTTTTTGTTGTTTGTTTGTGTTGTGTTGTTTGTGTTTGTTGTTTTGTTGTTTGTGTTTGTTTGTGTTGTGTTTGATTGTTGTGTTGTTTTTGTTGTTTGTTGTTTGTGTGTTTGTTTGTGTTTGTTTTTGTGTTGTTGTTTGTTTGTGTGTTTTGTTGTTGTTTGTTTTTGTTGTTGTTTGTGTTTGTTGTGTTTGTTGTTTTTGTTGTGTTTGTTGTGTGTTTTGTTTGTGTTGTTTTGTTGTTGTGTTGTTTGTTTTTGTTGATTGTGTTTGTTGTGTGTTGTTGTTTGTTTTGTTTGTGTTTGTTGATTGTTTGTGTTGTTGTTTGTGTTTGTTGTTGTTGTTGTGTTTTTGTTTGTTGTGTTTTGTTGTTTGTTGTTTGATTGTGTTTGTTGTTGTGTTTGTTGTTTGTTGTGTTTTGTTTGTGTTTGTTGTTTGTGTGATGTTGTGTTTGTTGTTTGTGTTTTTGTTGTTTGTGTTGTTTTGTGTTTTGTTTTGTGTTGTGTTTGTTGTTGTTGTTTTGTGTTTTTGTTTGTTGTTTTGTTTGTGTTGATTGTTTTGTTGTGTTTGTTGTTTTGTTTGTTGTTTGTGTTGTTGTTTGTTGTGTTGTTTTGTTTTGTTGTTGTTGTTTGTTTTGTTTTGTGTTGATTTGTTGTTTTGTTTTGTGTTGTGTTTGTGTTGTGTTGTTTGTTTGTTTTGTGTTGTTTGTTGTTTGTGTTGTGTGTTGATTGTTTTGTTTGTTGTTTTGTGTTTTGTTGTTGTGTGTTTGTTTTGTTGTGTTTGTTGTTTGTTTGTTGTGTTGTTTGTTTTGTGTTTGTTTTGTGTTGTTTGTGTTTTTGTTTGTTGTGTTTTGT
Organism: Pseudopleuronectes americanus; assembly: GCA_038501795.1. Lineage (NCBI taxonomy): Eukaryota > Metazoa > Chordata > Actinopteri > Pleuronectiformes > Pleuronectidae > Pseudopleuronectes > Pseudopleuronectes americanus. Next base: position 69,706 of record JBAMIH010000099.1, on the reverse strand, counting down.
TGTGTTGTTGTGTTGTTGTTGTTTGTGTTTTGTGTTGTTTTGTTTTTGTTTGTTGTGTTTGTTGTTTGTGTGTGTTTGTTGTTTTGTGTTTGTGTTGTTTTGTTGATTTGTTGTTTTGTTGTTTGTGTTTGTTTGTTTTGTTTGTTGTTTTGTTTGTTGTGTTTGTTGTTGTTTGTTGTTTTGTGTTGTTGTTTGTGTTTTGTTGTTTTGTTGTGTTTGTTTTGTTTGTTTGTGTTTTGTGATGTTTGTTGTTGTTTGTGTTGTTTGTTGTTGTGTTTGTTGTTTGTTTGTTTTGTTGTTGTGTGTTGTGTTTTGTTGTGTGTTTGTTTGTGTTTGTTTTTTGTTGTGTTTGTTTTGTTGTTGTGTTTGTTGTTGTGTTTTTGTTGTTGTGTTGTTGTTGATTTTGTGTTTGTTGTGTTTGTTTTTGTTGTTTGTGTTGTTTGTTGTTGTTTTGTTGTTTGTGTTGTTGATTTTGTGTTGTTGTTTTGTTTTTTGTTGTGTTTTGTTTGTTGTTTTTGTTGTTGTGTTGTTTTTTGTGTTTTGTTTGTTTGATGTTGTTGTTTTGTTTGTGTGTTTGTTTGTGTTGTTTGTGTTTTGTTGTTTTGTGTTGTGTTTTTGTTTGTTGATTTTGTTGTGTTTGTTTTGTTTGTGTTTGTTGTTTTGTGTGTTGTTTGTGTTTGTTGTGTTGTTTTTTGTTGTGTTGTTGTGTTTTGTTGTGTTTGTTGTGTGTTTTGTTGTTTGTTGTTGTGTTGTTGTTTGTTTGTGTTGTTTGTTGTGTTGTTGTTTGTTGTTTTGTTGTTTTGTTTGTTGTTTGATGTGTTTTGTTTGTGTTGTTTGTTGATTGTTTGTTGTGTTGTTGTTTGTGTGTTGTGTTTTGTTTGTTTGTGTTGTTGTGTTTTGTGTTGTTGTGTTTTGTTGTTGTTTGTGTTGTGTTGTGTGTTGTTTGTTTTGTTTGTTTGTTGTGTGTTTGTTGTTGATGTTGTTTGTTGTTGTTGTGTTGTTGTTTGTGTTTGTTGTTTTGTTGTTGTGTTTTGTTTGTGTGTTTGTGTTTTTGTGTTTGTTGTTTGTGTGTTGTTTGTGTTTGTTGTGTTTGTGATTGTTTGTTGTGTGTTGTTGTGTTTGTTGTGTTGTTTTGTTTTGTTTGTGTTTGTTGTGTGTTTTGTGTTGTGTTGTTGTTTTGTTGTTTGTTGTGTTTGTTGTTGTGTTTGTTGTTTTGTGTTTGTTGTGTTTTGTTGTTGTTGTTGTGTTTGTGTGTTTTGTGTTTTGTTGTTTGTTGTGTTGTTTGTTTGTGTTGTGTTTTTGTTGTGTTGTTTGTTGTGTTTGTTGTTTGATGTTGTTTGTTGTGTTTGTTTGTGTGTTGTTGTTTTGTGTTGTTTTGTGTTTTGTTTGTGTGTTGTTGATGTTTGTTTGTGTTGTTTTGTTTGTTGTTGTGTTGTTTTTGTTGTGTTTGTTGTTGTGTTTGTTGTTTGTGTTGTTTTGTTTTGTTGTTTTTGTGTTGTTGTTGTTTGTGTTTTTGTGTTGTTTTGTTGTTTGTGTTTTGTTGTTTGTTTGTGTTTGTTTGTTTGTTGTGTTTTTGTTTGTTGTGTTTTGTTTGTTGTTTTGTGTTTGTTGTTGATGTTTTTTGTTTGTGTTGTGTTTGTGTTTTTGTTGTTTTGTTGTTTTGTTGTTGTGTTTTTGTGTTGTTTGTTGTGTTGTGTTGTTTTGTTGTGATTTGTTGTTTGTTTTTGTGTGTTTTGTTTGTTTTGTTGTTTGTTTTGTTGTGTTGTTTTGTTTGTGTTTTTGTGTGTTGTTTGTTTTTGTTTGTTTTGTTGTTTGTTTTGTTGTGATTGTTTTTTTGTTGTGTGTTGTTTGTGTTTTTGTGTTGTTTGTTTGTGATTTTGTTTGTGTTGTTGTTGTTTTGTTGTTTTGTTTGTTTGTGTTTTGTTGTGTTTTTGTTTGTGTGTTTTGTTGTTTGTGTTGTTGTGTTTGTTGTTGTTTGTTTTTGTTGTTGTTTGTTTGTGTTGTGTTGTGTTTTGTTTGTGTTGTTTGATTGTTTTGTTGTTTGTTGTTGTTTGTTGTGTTTTGTTGTTTTGTTTGTTTGTTTTTGTGTTGTTGTTTGTTTGTGTTTTGTTTGTGTTGTTTTTGTGTTTGTTGTTTTTTGTTTGTTTTTGTGTTTTGTTTGTTGTTTTGTTGTTTGTGTTGTTGTGTTTTGTTGTTTTGTGTTGTTGTGTTTGTTTGTTGTTTGTGTTGTTGTTTGTTTTGTTGTTTTGTTGTGTTGATTTGTTGTGTTTGTTGTTTGTTGTTTGTGTTGTTTTTGTTGTTGTTTTGTGTTGTTTGTTGTGTTTTGTTGTGTTGTTTTTGTTTGTTGTTGTTTTGTGTTGTTGTGTTTGTGTTGTTTTTGTTGTTTTGTGTTTGTTGTTGTTTTTTGTGTGTGTTTGTGTTTTGTTTTGTTGTGTTGTGTTGTTTGTTGTTGTTTTTGTTTGTTGTTGTGTTTTTGTGTTGTTTGTTTTGTTGTTTGTTGTTTGTGTTTGTTGTTGTTGTTTTGTTTGTTGTGTTGTTTTGTGTTTTGTTTGTTGTTTGTTTGTTGTTTTTGTTTTGTTGTGTTGTTTGTTGTTGTTTGTTTTGTGTTTTGTTTGTTGTTTGTGTTGTTTTGTTTTGTTGTTTGTTGTTGTTTGTTGTTTTGTTGTTTGTTGTTGTTTGTTGTGTTTTGTGTGTTGTTTTTGTTTGTGTTTGTTGTTGTTTGTGTGTTTTTGTTTGTTGTTTGTTTGTGTTTGTTGTTTGTGTTTTGTGTTGTGTTTGTTTTGATGTGTTTTGTTTGTTTTGTTTGTTTGTGTTTTGTTGTTGTTTTGTGTGTTTTGTTTGTTGTTTGTGTTTGTTGTTTTGTTTGTTTTGTTGTTTGTGTTTGTTTGTGTTGTTTTGTGTTTGTTGTTTTTGTTTGTTTGTTGTTTGTTTTTGTTTTTGTGTGTTGTTTGTTTTGTTTGTTGTTTTTGTTTTGTGTTGTTTGTTGTTTTTTGTTGTTTGTTGTTTGTGTTTTGTGTTGTTGTTTGTGTTTTTGTTGTTTGTTTTGTTGTTGTTTTTTTTGTTGTTTTGTTGTTTTGTGTTGTTTGTGTTTGTTGTTTGTTGTGTGTTGTTTTGTGTTTTGTTGTGTTTGTTGTTGTTTGTTGTTTTTGTTTTTGTTGTTGTTTGTGTTTTGTTTGTTGTTTTTTGTTGTGTTGTGTTTTGTGTTGTTTGTTTTGTTTGTTGTTTGTGTTGTTTTGTGTTTGTTTTGTTTGTTTTTGTTGTTTGTGTTTTGTTGTTTGTTTGTTTTGTGTGTTGTTTTTTGTTTTGTTTTGTTGTTTGTTTTGTGTTTTGTTGTTTGTTGTTGTTTTTGTTTGTGTTTGTGTTGTTGTTTTGTTTTGTTGTGTTGTTTGTTTTGTTGTTTTGTGTTTGTTGTGTGTTTTTGTGTTTGTTGTTGTTGTTTGTTTGTGTTTGTTTTGTTGTTTTGTTGTTTGTGTTTGTGTTGTTTTGTTGTGTTTGTTGTTGTTGTTTGTTTGTTGTTTTGTGTTTGTGTTGTTTTGTTTTTTGTGTTGTTTGTGTTGTTGTTTTGTGTTTGTTTGTTTGTTTTGTTGTGTGTTTTGTTTTTGTGTTTTGTTTGTTTGTTTTGTTTGTGTTTGTTTGTTGTGTTGTTGTTTTTTGTTGTTTTTGTTGTGTTGTGTTTGTGTTTTGTTGTGTGTTTTTGTTGTTTGTGTTGTTTGTTGTTTTGTTTGTTTGTTGTTTTGTGTTGTTTGTTTTGTTGTTTGTTTGTTGTTTTGTTGTTGTTTGTGTTGTTTTTTTGTTGTTTGTGTTGTTTTGTTTGTTGTTGTTTGTTGTTTTGTTGTTTGTTTTGTTTTTGTGTTTTGTTGTTTTGTTTGTTGTTGTTGTGTTTTTTTTGTGTTGTTGTTTTTGTTGTTGTGTTGTTTTTGTTGTTTTGTTTTGTTGTTTGTTGTGTTTGTTGTGTTTTGTTTGTTGTTTTGTTTGTTGTTGTGTTTGTTGTGTTTTTGTTTTGTGTGTTGTTTTGTTTTGTTTTGTTGTTTGTTTGTGTTGTTTTTTGTTGTGTTTTTTGTGTGTTTGTTTGTTGTTTTGTGTTTGTTTTGTGTTTGTTGTTTGTTTGTTGTTGTGTGTTTGTTTGTTGTTTTTTGTGTGTTTTGTTTTGTTTGTTGTTGTTTTTTTGTTTGTTTGTTGTGTTTTTGTTTGTTTGTTTTGTTGTGTTGTGTTTTGTTGTGTTTTGTTGTTTGTTGTTGTTTTGTTTTTGTTGTTTTGTGTTTGTTGTTTTGTGTTGTTGTTTGTTGTTTTGTGTTGTTTGTTTGTTTTGTTGTTTGTTGTTTGTTGTTTTTTGTTTGTGTTTGTTTGTTTGTGTTGTTGTTTTTGTTTGTTTGTTTTTGTTGTGTTTTGTTTGTTTTGTTTGTTGTTGTTTTTGTTGTTGTGTTGTTTTGTTTGTTGTTTTGTGTTTTGTTTGTGTGTTTTTTTGTTGTTTGTTTTGTTTGTTGTTGTTGTTTTGTTTGTGTGTTTGTTGTGTTTGTTGTGTGTTTTGTTTTTGTTGTTTTGTTGTTTTGTGTTGTTGATTTTTTGTTTTGTTTTTTGTTTGTGTTTTTGTTGTTGTGTTTTTTGTTGTGTTGTTGTTTGTTTGTTTTGTGTTTTGTTGTTTTGTTGTGTTTGTTGTTTGTTTTTTGTTGTTTTTGTTTTTGTTTTTGTGTTTGTTTTGTTGTTTTGTTGTTGTTGTTGTTTTGTTTGTTTTTGTTGTTGTGTTTTTGTTTGTTTTTTGTGTTGTTTGTGTTTTGTTTGTTTGTGTTTTTTTGTTGTTGTTTGTTGTTTTGTGTTTGTTTGATTTTGTTTTTGTTTTGTTGTGTGTTGTTTTGTTGTTTTGTTTGTTTGTTTGTTTGTTGTTTTGTTGTTTGTTGTTTTGTTTGTTGTTGTTTTGTTGTTGTTGTTTTTGTTTTTTGTTTGTTTTGTTTGTTTTTGTGTTTGTGTTTGTGTTTTTGTTGTTTGTTTGTGTTGTTTGTGTTTTTGTTTGTTTGTTGTGTTTTGTTGTTTGTTGTTTTTTGTTTTGTGTTTGTTGTTGTTTGTTTGTTTTGTTTGTGTTGTTGTTTTTGTTTTTTGTTTGTGTTTGTTTGTTGTTTTTGTTTGTTGTTTTGTTTTGTGTTTTGTTGTTTTGTTTGTGTTGTTTGTGTTTGTTGTGTTTTGTTTGTGTTGTTTGTTTGTTTGTTTTTGTGTTTTTTGTTTGTTGTTTTGTTTTTTGTTGTTGTTTGTGTTTTGTTTGTTGTGTTTTTGTTTGTTTGTTTGTTTTGTTGTTTTGTTTTTGTTTGTTGTGTTTTGTGTTTGTTGTTTTTGTTGTTGTTTTTGTGTTTGTTGTTTTTTTGTTGTTTGTGTTGTTGTTTGTTTTGTGTTTTTGTTGTTTGTTTGTTGTTGTTGTTTGTTTGTTTTTGTGTTGTTGTTTTTGTTGTTTTGTTTTTGTTGTTTGTTTTTGTGTTGTTGTTTGTTGTTTTTTGTTGTTTGTTGTTGTTTTGTTTTGTTTTGTTTTTTGTTTGTTTTGTTGTTTGTTTTGTTTTTTGTTGTTTGTGTTTTTTTGTTGTTTGTTGTTGTTTGTTTTTTTGTTGTTTTTGTTTGTGTTGTTTTGTTTTTGTTGTTTTTGTTTGTTTGTTTGTTGTTTTGTGTTGTTGTTTTTTGTTGTGTTTGTTTGTTGTTTGTTGTTTTGTGTTTTGTTTTTGTTTGTTTGTTTTTTTTGTGTTTGTGTTTTGTGTTTGTTTGTTTTTGTTGTTTGTTTGTTTGTTTTTGTTGTGTTTTGTTGTTTTGTTTTTTTGTTGTTTTGTTTTTGTGTTTTGTTTGTTTTGTTGTTTGTTGTTTTTGTGTTTGTTTTTGTTGTGTTGTTTTTTGTTTTGTTGTTTGTTGTTTTTGTTGTTTGTTTGTGTTTTGTTTGTTTGTTGTTTGTTTGTGTTTGTGTTTGTTTTTGTTTGTTTTTGTGTTTGTTTTGTGTTGTTTTGTTTTTGTTTTGTGTTTTGTTTTGTTTTGTTTTTGTTGTTTTGTTTTGTTTGTGTTGTTTTGTTTGTTTTTGTTGTTTTTTGTTGTTTGTTTTTGTTGTTGTGTTTTTTTGTTTGTTTGTGTTGTTGTTTTTTGTTTGTGTTGTTTGTTTTTGTTTTTGTTTTTTTGTTGTTTGTTTGTTTTGTTGTTTTGTTGTTTGTTGTTTGTTTGTTTTTTGTTGTTTGTTTTGTTTTTTTGTTTTTGTGTTGTTTTGTTTTGTTTTTGTTGTTTTGTTGTGTTGTTTTGTTGTTGTGTTTGTTGTTTTGTTGTTGTTTTGTTTTTTGTGTTTGTTTTGTTGTTTGTTTTTTGTTTTGTTTTGTTTGTTTTTGTGTTTGTGTTTTTGTTTGTTTTGTTTGTTGTTTGTTGTTTTGTTTTTGTTTTGTTGTTTGTTTTTGTGTTGTTTGTTGTTTTTGTTGTTTTTTGTTTTGTTTTTGTTTTGTTGTTTTTTTTGTTGTTTTTGTTTGTTGTTTGTTTTTGTTGTTGTTTTTTTTGTTTTGTTTTGTTGTTTTTTGTTGTTTTGTTTTGTTTGTTGTTTTGTTGTGTTTGTTTTTGTTGTTTTGTTTGTTTTTTTGTGTTTTTTGTTTTTGTTTGTTTGTTTTTTGTTGTTGTTTTTGTTTTTTGTGTTTGTTGTTTGTTTTTTGTTGTTGTTTGTTTTGTTTTTGTTGTGTTTTTGTTGTTTTTTGTTTGTTTTGTTTGTTGTGTTTTTTGTTGTTTGTTGTTTGTTGTTTTTGTTGTTTTGTTTTTGTTGTTTTTTGTGTTTGTTGTTTGTTTTGTTTTGTTGTTTTGTTTTTTGTTGTTTTGTTTGTTTTTGTTTGTTGTTTGTTGTTTGTTTTGTTGTTTTTTGTTTGTTGTTTTTTGTGTTTGTTTGTTTGTTTTGTTGTTTGTTTTTTTGTGTTGTTTTTTGTTTTGTTTTTGTTTGTTTGTTTGTTTGTTTGTTTTTGTTGTTTTTTGTTGTTGTTTTGTTTTGTTGTGTTTTGTTTTTTGTTTTGTTGTTGTTTGTTTTGTTTGATTTTGTTTGTTTTTGTTTGTTTTGTTGTTTTGTGTTTTTGTTTTGTGTTGTTTTTGTTTGTTTGTTTTTGTTGTGTTGTTTTGTTGTTTTTGTTTTTTGTTTGTTTTTGTGTTTTGTTTTGTTTTGTTTTTGTTTGTTTTGTTTGATTGTTTTTGTTTGTTGTTGTTTTTGTTTGTTTGTTTTTGTTTTGTTTTGTTGTTGTTTTTGTTGTTTGTGTTTTGTTTTTGTTGTTTTGTTTGTTTTGTTTGTTGTTGTTTTTTTGTTGTTTGTTGTTTTGTTTGTTTTGTTGTTGTGTTTTTGTTTGTTTTGTTGTTTTTTGTTTGTTTTGTTGTGTTTTTTGTTTTGTGTTTTGTTGTTTGTTGTTTTTGTTTGTTTGTTGTTTTGTTGTTGTTTTGTGTTGTTTGTTTTGTTGTTTGTTGTTTTGTTTGTTGTTTGTGTTGTTTTGTTTGTGTTTTTGTTTTGTTGTTTTTTTGTTTTGTTTGTTTGTTTTTTTGTGTTGTTTGTTTTGTTTGTTTTTTGTTTGTTGTTTGTTGTTGTGTTTTGTTTTTGTTGTTTGTTTGTTTTTTGTTTGTTTTGTTTGTTTTGTTTGTTTTTGTTTGTGTTTTGTTTTTGTTGTTTTTTGTTTGTTGTTGTTGTTTTTTGTTTGTTTGTGTTGTTTTTGTTGTTTTTGTTTGTTTGTGTTTTGTTTTGTTGTTTGTTTTGTTGTTTTGTGTTGTTTGTGTTGTTTTGTGTTTTTTTGTTTGTTGTTTGTTTTGTTGTTTTGTTTGTTGTGTTTTGTTTTGTTTTTTGTTTTGTTTGTTGTTTGTTGTTTTGTTTGTTTTTGTTGTTTTTTGTTTTGTTGTTTGTTTTTTGTTGTGTTTTTGTTTGTTGTTTTTTGTTTTTGTTTTGTTTGTTTGTTTTGTTGTTTTTTTGTTTGTTGTTTTGTTTTGTTTTGTTTTGTGTTTGTTGTTTTTGTTGTTTGTTTTTGTTTTTGTGTGTTTTTTGTTGTTTGTGTTTTTTTTGTGTTTTTGTTTTGTTGTTTTTGTTGTTGTTTGTTTGTTTTTGTTGTTTGTTGTTTTTTTGTTTTGTTGTTTTTTTGTTTGTTGTTTGTTTTTGTTTGTTGTGTTTGTTTGTTGTTTTGATTTGTTTTTGTTTTGTTTTGTGTTGTGTTTGTTGTTGTTTTGTTTGTTTTTTGTTTTGTTGTTTGTTTGTTGTTTTGTGTTTTGTTGTTGTGTTTGTTGTTTTGTTTTGTTGTTTTGTTTGTTTGTTTTTTTGTTTTGTTTTTGTTGTTTGTTTTTGTGTTGTTTTGTTTTGTTGTTTTGTTTGTGTTTTGTTTGTGTTGTTGTTTTTTTTGTTGTGTTTGTTTGTTTGTTTTGTGTTTGTTTTGTTTGTTTTTGTGTGTTTGTTTTTGTGTTGTTTGTTTTTTTGTTTTTGTTGTTTGTGTTGTTGTTTGTGTTGTTTTTGTTTGTTTTTGTTGTTTGTTTTGTTTTGTTGTTTTGTGTTTGTTTTTGTTTTGTGTTTGTTGTTTGTTTTTGTTTGTTGTGTTTGTTGTTGTGTTTTGTTGTTGTTGTTTTGTTGTGTTTGTTTGTTGTTTTTTTGTTGTTGTTGTGTTTTGTTTTTTTGTTTTTTGTTTGTTGTTTGTTGTTTGTTTGTGATTTTGTTTTTTGTGTTGTTTTGTTGTTTGTTTTTGTTTGTTGTTTGTTTTGTTTTGTTTGTTTTGTTTGTTGTTTTGTTTTGTGTTGTTTTGTGTTTGTTGTTTGTTTGTTTTTGTTGTGTTTTTTGTTTTGTTTGTTTTGTTTGTTGTGTTTGTTTGTGTGTTGTTTGTTTGTTTTTGTTTTTTGTTGTTTGTGTTTTTGTGTTTTTTGTTTGTTTTTGTTTGTTTGTTTTGTTGTTTTTGTTGTGTTTGTTTGTTTTTGTTGTTTTGTTTTTGTGTTTTTGTTTGTTTTGTTTGTGTTGTTGTTGTTTTGTTTTTGTTGTTTTGTGTTTGTTTGTTGTTTGTGTTTTGTTTGTTGTTGTTTGTTTTTGTTTGTTGTTTGTTTGTTTGTTGTTTTTGTTTGTTTTTTGTTGTTGTGTTTTGTTTTGTTTTGTTTGTTTTGTTTTGTTGTTTTGTGTTGTTTGTTTGTTTTGTTGTTTTTTGTTTGTTGTTTGTTGTTTTGTTGTTTGTTGTTTTGTGTTGTGTTGTTTTGTTTTTGTTGTTTGTTGTTGTTTTGTTTGTTTTTGTTTGTTGTTTGTTTTTGTTTTGTTTGTTGTTTGTTTTTTTGTTGTTTGTTTGTTTTTTTTTGTTGTTTTTGTTGTTTGTTTGTTTTTGTTTTTGTTTGTTGTTTTTTGTTGTTTTGTTGTGTTTTTGTTTTGTTTGTTTTTGTTGTTTTGTTGTTTTGTTTGTTTTTGTTGTTTGTTTTGTTTGTTTTGTGTTTTTGTTTGTTGTTTGTTTTTGTGTTTGTTTGTTGTTTTTTGTTGTGTTGTTGTGATTTGTTGTTTTGTTTGTGTTTTGTTTGTTTTGTTGTTGTTTGTGTGATGTTTGTTTTTTGTGTTTTTGTGTGTTTGTTTGTTTTGTTTTGTTTGTTTGTTTTTGTTTTGTGTTGTTTTGTTTTGTTTTTTGTTGTTTGTTTTTGTTGTTGTGTGTTTTGTTTGTTTGTTTTTGTTTTGTTTGTTGTTTTGTTTGTTGTTTGTTTGTTTGTTTTTGTTTGTGTTTGTTGTTGTTTGTTGTTTTGTTTTTGTGTTTTGTGTTTTTTGTTTTTGTTGTTTGTTTTTTGTTTGTTTTGTTGTTTGTTGTGTTGTTGTTTTGTTTTTGTTGTTTTGTGTTGTTTGTTGTTTGTTGTTGTTTTTGTTTGTTTTGTTTGTGTTTGTTTGTGTTTTGTTTTGTGTTTTTGTTGTTTGTTTTTGTTTTGTTTTTGTTGTGTTTGTTTTTGTTTTTGTTGTGTTTTGTTTGTGTTGTTTTGTTTGTTTTTTTGTTTGTGTTGTTGTTTGTTTGTTTTTTTGTTTGTTTGTTTTTTGTTTTGTTTGTTGTTTTGTTTGTTTGTTTTTGTTGTGTTGTTTGTTTTTGTGTTTTGTTTGTTTGTTGTTGTTTTGTGTTGTGTTTTGTTGTTTTGTTTGTTGTGTTTTTTGTTTGTTGTTTGTGTTTGTTTTTTGTTTGTTTGTTGTTTGTTTTGTTTTTGTTTGTGTTGTTTTGTTTGTGTTTTGTTGTTTGTTGTTTTGTTGTTTTGTTGTTGTTTTTGTGTTTGTTTGTTGTTGTTGTTTGTTGTTTTGTTTGTTGTTTTGTTGTTTTTGTGTTTTTGTTGTTGTTTTTTGTTTTGTTGTTGTTGTTTGTGTTTTTGTTTGTTGTGTTGTTTTGTTGTTTGTTGTGTTTTTTGTTTTGTTGTTTTGTTGTTTTTGTTGTGTTGTTTGTTTTGTGTTTGTTTGTTTGTGTGTTTTTTGTTTTGTTGTGTTTTGTTGTTTTGTGTTTGTTGTGTTGTTGTTTTGTTGTTTTGTTGTGTTTTGTTGTTTTTGTTTGTTTTGTGTGTTGTGTTTGTTTGTTGTTTGTTTGTTGTGTTGTTTTGTTTTGTTGTTTTTGTGTTTGTGTTGTTGTTTTGTTTTGTGTTGTGTTGTTTTGTTTGTTGTTGTTGTTTTGTTTTTGTTGTGTTTTGTTTGTTGTTTTGTTGTTTGTTTGTTTGTTGTTTTGTGTTGTTGTTTTTGTTGTTTTGTGTTTGTTTTGTTGTTGTTGTTTTTGTTTTTGTTGTTGTGTTTTTGTTTGTGTTTGTGTTTTTTTGTTGTTTGTTGTTGTTTTGTTTTGTTTGTGTTTGTTTTGTTTGTTGTTGTTTTTGTGTTTTTGTTGTGTTTTGTTGTTGTTTGTGTTTTGTGTTGTTTTTGTTGTTGTGTTGTGTTTGTTTGTTTTTGTTTGTTTGTGTTTGTTGTTTTGTGTTTTTGTTTTGTGTTTTGTTGTTGTTTGTTGTTTTGTTGTTGTTTTGTTTTTGTTGTGTTGTTTTGTTGTTTTTGTTTGTGTTGTTTGTTGTTTTGTTGTTTGTTGTGTTGTGTTGTTTGTTGTTTTTTGTTGTTTTGTTGTTTTGTTGTTGTTTGTGTTTGTTGTTTTGTTTGTTGTTGTGTTTTGTGTTTGTTTTGTGTTGTTGTTGTTTGTTTTTGTGTTGTTTTGTTGTTTTGTTTTGTTGTGTTGTTTGTTGTTTTGTGTTTGTTTGTGTTTGTTGTTTGTTTTGTGTTGTTTGTTGTTTGTTTGTTTGTTTTGTGTTGTTTTGTTGTTTTTTGTTGTTTTGTGTTTGTTTTGTTTGTTTGTTGTTGTTTTTGTGTTTGTGTGTTTGTTGTTGTTTGTGTTGTTTGTGTGTGTTTTGTTTGTTGTGTTTTGTGTTTTGTTTGTGTTTTGTTGTTTGTTGTTTGTTGTTTGTTTTGTTTTGTTGTTTTTGTTGTTGTTTTGTTTTTGTTTTTTGTTGTGTTTTTTGTTTGTTGTTTGTTTGTTTTGTTGTGTGTTGTGTTTGTTTTGTTGTTTTTTGTTTTGTTGTTTTTTGTGTTTGTTTGTTGTTTGTTGTTTGTTTGTTTGTGTTTTGTGTTGTTTTTTGTTTGTGTTTGTGTTGTTTGTTTGTTTTGTTGTGTTGTTGTGTTTTTGTTGTTGTGTTGTTTGTGTTGTTTGTTTTGATTTTTGTGTTTGTTGTTTTGTTTGTTGTTGTTTTGTTTGTTGTGTTTTTGTTGTGTTTGTGTGTTTTGTGTTGTTTGTTGTTGTTGTTTTTGTTTGTTGTTTGTTTGTTTTGTTTTGTTTGTTTGTTTGTGTTGTTTTGTTGTTTGATTTTTGTTGTTTTGTTGTGTTTGTTGTTTGTTGTTGTTTGTTGTGTTTTGTTGTTTGTTTTGTTGTGTTGTTTGTTGTTTTGTTTTGTGTTTGTTGTTTGTGTTTGTTTGTTGTTTTTGTGTGTTTGTTGTTGTTTTGTTGTGTTTTGTGTTTTGTTTGTGTTGTTTGTTTGTGTTGTTTTGTTGTTTTTGTTTGTGTTTTGTTTGTTGTTTGTGTTTGTTTTTGTTTGTTGTTGTTTTGTTTGTTTTGTGTTGTTTGTGTTGTTTGTTGTTTTGTGTTGTTTGTTTTTGTTGTTGTTGTTTGATGTTTGTTTGTTGTTGTTGATTTGTTGTGTTGTTTTGTTGTTTGTTGTTTTTTGTGTTTGTTGTTGTGTTTTGTTTTGTGTTTTGTTGTTTTGTTTTGTTTGTTGTTTTTGTTTGTTGTTTTGTTGTTTGTTTTTGTTGTTGTTGTGTTTTTGTTGTGTTTTGTTGTTTGTTGTTTTGTTGTTTGTTGTTTTGTTGTTTTTGTTGTTGTGTTTTGTTGTTGTTTTGTGTTTGTTTGTGTTTGTTTGTGTGTTTGTTGTGTTTTGTTGTTTTTGTTTGTTGTTTTTGTTGTGTTTGTTGTGTTGTTTTTGTTTGTTTTGTGTTGTTTGTTTGTTGTGTTGTTTTGTGTTTTGTTGTTTGTGTTTTGTTTTTGTGTTGTTTGTTTTGTGTGTTTTGATTTGTTGTTTGTGTGTTTTGTTGTGTTGTTGTTTGTTGTGTTTTGTTTGTTTTTGTGTTTTTGTGTTTGTTTGTTGTTTGTGTTTGTTTGTTTTGTGTTGTTTGTTGTTTTTGTGTTTGTTTGTTGTGTTGTGTTGTTTTGTTTGTTGTTTTGTTTGTTGTGTTTGTTTTTGTTTGTTGTGTTTGTTTTGTTTGTTTTTGTGTTTGTGTTGTGTTTGTTGTGTTTTGTTTGTGTTGTTTTGTTTTGTTGTGTTTGTTGTTTGTTTGTGTTTGTTGTGTTGTTGTTTGTGTGTGTTTGTTTGTTGTTGTGTTTGTTGTTTGTTTTTGTTGTTGTTTGTTGTTTTTTTGTTTGTTGTGTTGTTGTTTTTGTTTTGTTGTTTGTTTGTTTTTGTTTGTGTTGTTTGTTTTGTTTGTTGATTTTGTTGTTTTGTTGTGTTTTGTTTGTTTGTGTTTTTGTGTTTGTTTGTTGTTTGTTGTTTGTGTGTTTGTTGTTTGTTGTTTTGTGTTGTTGTTTGTTGTTTTTGTGTTGTTTGTGTGTTTGTTTTGTGTTTGTTTTGTTGTTTGTTGTTGTGTTTGTTTTGTGTTTGTTTTGTGTTTGTTGTTTTGTTGTGTTTTGTTGTTTGTGTTTGTTGTGTTTGTTTGTTTGTTTGTTTGTGTTGTTTGTTGTTTGTTTGTTGTTTGTTGTTTGTTTTGTTTGTTTGTTTTGTGTTGTTTTTGTTGTTTTTGTTGTTTTGTTTGTTGTTTGTTTTGTGTTGTTTGTTTGTTGTTGTTTGTGTTGTTTTTGTTTTGTTGATTGTTGTTTGTTGTTTGTGTTTTTGTTGTTTGTTGTTTGTTTTGTTGTGTGTTTTTGTTTGTTTTGTGTTGTTTTGTGTTGTTTGTTTTTGTGTTTGTTGATTGTGTTTGTGTTTTTGTGTTTGTTTTGTTTGTTGTGTTGTTTTGTGTTTGATTTTTGTGTTGTTGTTTGTTGTTTTTGTGTTGTTTTGTTTTTGTGTTGTTGTGTTTGTTTGTTGTTTTGTTGTTGTTTTTGTTTGTTGTGTGTTTTTGTTGTTGTTTTGTTTGTTGTTTGTTGTTGTGTTTGTTGTTTTTGTTGTTGTTTGTTGTGTTTTTTTGTGTTTTGTTTGTTTGTTGTGTTTGTTTTGTGTTGTTTTGTTTGTTGTTTTTGTGTTGTTGTTTTTGTTGTTTTGTTTGTTGTTGTTTTGTGTTTGTTTGTTTGTTGTTTTTGTTGTTTTGTTGTGTTTTGTTTTGTTGTTTTTGTGTGTTTTTTGTTTTGTTTGTGTTTGTTTTGTTTTTGTTTGTTTTTGTGTTGTTTTTTGTTGTTGTGTTGTTTTGTTTGTTGTTTGTTTTGTTGTTTGTTTGTTTGTTTTGTTGTTTTTTGTTTGTTGTTTTGTGTTGTTTGTTGTTTGTTTTTGTTTTTGTGTTGTGTTTGTTTTGTGTTTGTTTGTTTTTGTTTTGTTGTTGTTGTTGTTTTTTGTTTTTGTTGTTTTTGTTGTGTTGTTTTGTTTGTTTTTTGTGTTGTTTTTGTTTGTTGTTGTTTGTTGTTTTTGTTTTGTTGTGTTTGTTGTGTTTGTTTGTTGTTTGTTTGTTTTGTTTTTGTTGTTTTGTTTTGTTTGTTTGTTGTGTTTTGTTGTTTTGTTGTGTTGTGTTTTGTTGTTTTGTTTGTTTTTGTGTTTTGTTTGTTTTGTTGTTTTTGTTTTGTGTTTTGTTTGTTGTTTGTTGTTGTTTTTGTGTTTGTTGTGTTTTGTTTGTTTTTGTTGTTTGTTTGTTTTTGTTTGTTTGTTTTTGTTTGTGTGTTTTGTGTTTGTTTTTGTTGTGTTTGTTGTTTTTTTGTGTTTTTTGTTTGTTGTTGTTTGTTTTGTTTGTTGTTTTGTGTTTTGTGTTTTGTTTGTTGTTTTTGTTTGTGTTTGTTTTTGTTGTTTGTTGTGTTTTGTGTTTTGTTTTGTTGTTTGTTTGTGTTTTGTTGTTTTGTTTTGTGTTTGTTTTTTGTTTGATTGTTTTGTTTTGTTGTTGTTTTTTGTTTGTTTTGTTGTTGTTTTTTGTTTGTTTGTTGTTGTTTTTGTGTTTGTTTTTGTTTGTTGTGTTGTTTGTTTTGTTGTTTGTGTTTTGTTTGTTTGTGTTTGTTGTTTGTTGTTTGTTTGTTGTTTTTGTGTTGTTGTTTTGTTTTGTGTTTTGTTTTTGTGTTGTGTTGTTTGTTTTTTGTGTTGTTTGTTTTTGTGTTGTTTTTGTTTGTGTTTGTTTTTGTTTGTTGTTTTTGTGTTGTTGTTTGTTTTGTTGTGTTTTGTGTTTGTTGTTTGTTGTTTTGTTGTTGTTTGTTGTTTGTTTTGTTGTTTTGTTTTTGTTTTTTTGTGTGTTTGTGTTTTGTGTTGTGTTTTTTGTTTGTGTTTTTGTGTGTTGTTTTGTTTTGTTGTTTTGTTTTGTGTTTTGTTGTTGTTTGTTTGTTTTTTTGTGTTGTGTTTGTTGTTGTTTGTTGTTTTGTTGTTTTTGTGTTGTTGTTTGTTTTTTGTTGTGTTTGTTTTGTTGTGATTGTTGTGTTTTTGTTTGTTGTTTTGTGTTTTTGTGTTTGTGTTTTGTTTGTTGTTTGTTGTTGTTGTTTGTTGTGTTTTTTGTTGTTTGTTGATGTTTTGTTTGTGTTTTGTGTTGTTGTTTGTTGATTGTTTTGTTGTTGTTTTTGTTGTTTGTTGTTTTGTGTTTTTGTTTTGTGTTGTTGTGTTTTGTTGTTTTTTGTTGTTGTTTGTGTTTTGTGTTGTTTGTTTTGTTTTGTGATGTTTTGTTTGTGTTTGTTTGTTGTTGTTTTTGTTTGTTGTTTTGTGTTTTGTTTTTGTTGTGTTTTGTTGTTGTTGTTTGTGTTTTGTGTTTTGTTGTTGTTGTTTGTTTGTTGTTTTGTTTGTTGTTGTGTTGTTTTGTTGTTTGTTGTTTGTTTGTGTTGTTTTGTTGTTGTGTTGTTGTGTTTTTGTTTGTTTTGTTTGTTGTTTGTTGTTTGTGTTTTGTTGTTTTTGTTTGTTTGTGTTGTTTTTGTTTTGTTTTGTGTTGTTGTGTTGTGTTTTGTTTGTTGTTTTGTTGTTGTTTGTTGTTTGTTTTGTGTTTGTTTGTTGTTTGTTTGTTTGTTTGTTTTGTTTGTTTTTGTGTTTTGTGTGTTTGTTGTGTTGTTTGTTGTTTGTGTTTTTGTTTGTTTTGTGTTTTGTTTTTGTTTGTTTTGTTGTTTGTTGTTTGTGTTTGTTTTTTGATTGTGTTGTTTGTTGTTTGTGTTTGTTTTTGTTGTTTGTTGTTTGTGTGTTGTTGTTTTGTGTTTGTTTGTTGTGTGTTTGTTTTTGTGTTGTTGTGTTGTTTTGTTGTTTGTTGTGTTGTTTGTGTTTGTTGTTGTTTTGTTTGTTTGTTGTTTTTGTTGTTTTGTGTTGTTTTGTTGTTTTTGTGTTGTTTTGTGTGTTTTTGTTTGTTGTTTGTGTTTTGTTGTTTGTTTGTTTGTTGTTTGTGATTGTTGTTTGTTTGTTTGTTGTTTTGTGTTTGTTTGTTGTTTGTTGTTGTGTTTGTTTTTGTGTTGTTGTGTTTTGTTGTTGTTTTGTGTGTTTGTTTGTGTTTGTTGTTGTTTTGTGTTTGTTGTTTGTTGTTGTTTGTTGTTTGTTTTGTGTTGTGTTTTGTTTGTTGTGTTGTTGTTTGTGTTGTTGTGTTTTTTGTTGTGTTTGTGTTTGTGTTGTTGTTTGTTGTTGTTTTGTTTTTGTGTTTTTGTTGTTGTTTGTTGTGTTTTGTGTTGTTTTTGTGTTGTTGTGTTTGTTGTTGTTTGTTGTTTGTTTTGTTGTTTTTGATTGTGTGTTGTTTTGTGTTTGTTGTTGTTTGTTGTTTTGTTTGTGATGTTGTTTGTTTGTTGTTTGTTTGTTGTTTTGTTTTGTTGTTGTTTTGTTGTGTTGTTGTTTGTTTGTGTTTTGTGTTGTTTTGTGTTTTTGTTGTTTTGTTTGTTTTGTTGTTTGTTGTTTGTTGTTTTGTGTTGTTGTTTTGTTTGTTGTGTTTTGTGTTTTGTGTTGTTTGTTTTTGTTTGTGTTTTTGTTTGTTGTTGTTGTTTTGTTGTTTTTGTTTGTTTGTGTTGTGTTTGTTTTGTTTGTTGTTTGTTTGTTGTTTTGTGTTTGTTTTTTGTGTTTGTTGTTTGTGTTTTTGTGTTTTTTTGTTTGTTGTTTGTGTGTTTGTTTGTGTTGTGTTTTGTTTTTGTTGTTGTTTTTGTTGTTTGTGTGTTTTGTTTTGTTGTTGTTGTTGTTGTGTTGTTGTTGTTTGTTGTGTTGTTTTGTTTTTGTTTTGTTGTTTGTTTTGTTGTTGTTTTGTGTGTTGTGTTTGTTGTTTTGTTGTTTTGTTGTGTGTTTGTTTGTTGTTTGTTTGTTGTTGTTTTTGTTTGTTTGTTTGTGTTGTTGTTTTTTTGTGTTGTTGTTTGTGTGTTTGTTTGTTGTTGTTTTGTTTTGTTTGTTTGTTGTGATTTGTTGTGTTTGTTTTTGTGTTGTTGTGTTTGTTTTGTTGTGTTGTTGTTTTGTTTTTTGTGTTGTTTTGTTGTGTTTTGTTGTTGTTTGTTTTGTTGTGTTTTGTTGTTGTTGTGATTTTGTTGTTTGTTTGTTTTGTTTGTTGTTTTGTTTGTTGTTGTTTTGTTTTTGTGTTTTTGTTGTGTTTTGTGTGTTTGTTTGTTTTGTTTGTTTGTTGTTTTGTGTTGTTGTTGTTTTTGTTTTGATGTTTGTTTGTGTTTGTTGTGTTTTTGTGTTTGTGTTGTTGTTTGTTGTTTGTTGTTTTGTTTTTGTTTGTTTTGTGTGTTTTGTTTTGTTGTTTGTTTTTGTTTTTGTTGTTTGTTGTTTGTTGTGTGTTGTGTTTTGTTTTTGTGATGTGTTGTTGTTTGTTTTGTTTTGTTGATGTTGTTTTGTGTTTTGTTGTTTGTGTTTTGTGTTTGTTTTGTGTTGTTGTTTTGTTTTGTTGTTTGTGTTGTTTGTTGTTTTGTTTGTGTTTTGTTGTTGTTTTGTTGTTTGTTGTTGTTGTGTTTGTTGTTTGTGTTTTTTGTTGTTGTGTTTTGTTTTGTGTTGTGTTTGTTTTGTTGTTTTTTTGTGTTGTTGTTTGTTGTTTTGTTGTTGTGTTGTTTTTGTTGTTTTGTGTTGTTTTGTTTGTTGTTTTGTTTTGTTTGTTGTTTGTGTTTTGTTGTTGTTGTTGTGTTGTTGTTTGTTTTTTGTTTTGTTTGTGTTTTGTGTTGTTGTTTTTGTGTTTTGTTTTTGTGTTTGTTTTGTGTTGTTTTGTGTGTTGTTTTTTGTGTTGTTTGTTGTTTTGTTGTGTTTGTGTTGTGTTGTTTTGTTGTTGTTGTTTGTTGTTTGTGTTTTGTTGTGTTTTTGTTGTGTTGTGTTTTTGTTTGTTTTGTTTGTTGTGTTTTGTGTTGTTTTGTGTGTTTGTTGTTTGTTTTGTGTTGATGTTTGTTGTTGTTTTGTTGTTTTGTTGTTTTGTTTTTGTGTTTGTTTTGTTGTTTTGTGTTGTTTTGTTGTTGTTGTTTGTTGTTGTTTTGTTTGTTGTTTTGTTGTTTGTTTTGATTGTTTGTTGTGTTTGTTGTTGTTTGTTGTGTTGTTTTGTTGTGTTTTTGTTTGTGTTGTTTGTGTTGTTGTTTTTGTTTGTGTTGTTTGTGTTGTTTTTGTGTTGTTTGTTTTTTGTTGATGTTGTTTTTGTTGTTTGTTTGTTGTGTTTTGTTTGTTTGTGTTGTTTGTTTGTGTTTTTGTGTTTGTGTTGTGTTTTGTTGTTGTGTTTGTGTTGTGTTTTGTTGTTTTGTGTTGATGTTTGTTTTGTTGTTGTGTTGTTTTGTTGTTTGTTGTTGTTGTGATTGTTTGTTTTGATTTGTTTTGTGTGTTTTTGTTGTGTTTGTGTTGTTTTGTTTGTTTTTGTGTTTTGTTGATGTTTGTTTGTGTTGTTTTGTTTGTTGTGTTTGTGTTTGTTGTTTGTTGTTTTGTTTGTTTTGTTTGTTGTTTTTGTGTTGTTGTTTTGTTGTTTGTTTGTTGTGTTTGTTGTTTGTGTTGTTGTTTGTGTTTTTTGTTGTGTTTGTGTGTTGTTGTTTGTTGTTTGTTTGTTGATGTTTTTGTGTTTGTTTTTGTTGTTTGTGTTTGTTTTGTTGTTGTTGTGTTGTTTTTGATGTTGTGTTTTGTTTGTTTGTTTGATTTTGTGTTTGTGTTTTGTTGTGTTTGTTGTTTGTTTTGTTTGTTGTTTGTTTGTGTTGTTGTGTGTTTTGTTTTGATTGTTGTTTGTGTGTGTTTTTGTGTTTGTTGTTGTTTGTGTTTTTTGTGTTGTTGTTTGTTTTTGTTGTTTGTGATTGTTTGTTTGTTGTGTTTTGTTGTTTGTGTTTTGTTGTTGTTGTTGTTGTTGATTTTTTGTGTTTGTTTGTTTGTGTTGTTTTGTTTGTTTGTTTGTGTTGTGTTTTGTTGTTTGTGTTTGTTTTTTGTTTGTTTGTGTTTGATTGTTGTTTGTTTGTTGTTGTTTGTGTTGTTTGATTTTGTTTGTTGTTTGTTGTGTTTGTTGATTTGTTTGTTTTGTTGTTTTGTGTTGTGTTTTTGTTTGTTTTGTGTTGTTTGATTGTGTTTGTTTTGTTGTGTTGTTTGTGTTTTTTGTGTTGTGTTGTTTTGTTTGTGTTTGTGTTGTTGTTTTGTGTTTGTTTTGTTGATTGTTTTGTGTTTGTTGTTTTGTTTGTTGTTTGTTTTGTTGTTTTGATGTGTTGTTTGTGTTTGTTTGTTGTGTTTGATTTTTGTTTGTTGTTGTGTTTTGTTTGTTTGTGTTGTTTGTTGTTTGTGTTTTTGTTGTTTGTTGTTTTGTTGTTGTGTTTTTTGTTTGTTTTGTTGTTTGTTGTTTGTGATTTGTTTGTGTTTTGTTGTTTTTTTGTGTTTGATGTTGTGTTTGTTGTGTTGTTTTTTGTTTTGTTGTTTGTGTTTTTGTTTGTTTGATTTTGTTGTTGTTTGTTTGTTTTTTGTGTTGTTGTTGTTTGTTGTGTTTGTGTGTTTGTTTTTGTTTGTTGATGTTTTGTTGTTGTTGTTTGTTGTTGTGTTTGTTGTTTGTGTTGATTTTTGTGTTGTTTGTTTGTTTTGTTGATTTGTTTGTTTGTTTTGTTGTGTTGTTGTTTTTTGTTGTGTTTGTTGTTTTGTTGTTGTTTGTTGTGTTTTGTTTGTTGTTGTGTTGTTTGTTTTTGTTTGTTGTGTTTTGTTGTTTTTGTGTGTTGTTTGTTTTGTTTTGTGTTTTGTGTTTTTTGTGTTGTTTTGTTTGTGTTGTTTTGTGTTTGTTGTTTGTTTGTTGTGTTTGATTGTTGTGTTTGTTGTGTTGTTGTTTTTGTTGTGTTTTGTTTTGTGTTGTTTTGTGTTTGTTGTTTGTGTTGTGTTGTGTTTGTTTTGTTTGTTGTGTTTGTTTTGTTGTGATTGTGTTTGTTGTTGATTGTTGTTTTGTTGTTTGTTTGTTTGATTTGTTGTGTTGTGTTGTTTGTTGTTTTGTTTGTTTGTTGTTGTTTTGTTGTTTTGTTTTGTTGATTGTTTGTGTTGTTTTGTTGTTTGTTTGTTGTTTTGTTGTTGTGTTGTTTTTGTGTTTGTGTTGTTTGTGTGTTTGTTTTTGTTGTTTTGTTTGTTTGATGTTGTGTTTTTGTTGTGTGTTTGTTTTGTTGTTTTGTGTTTTGTGTTGTGTTGTTGTTTTTGTGTTGTGTTTTGTTGTTGTTGATGTGTTGTTTGTGTTGTTTTGTTGTGTGTTTGTTTTGTTTTTTGTGTTGTGTTTGTTGTTTGTGTTGTTGTTTTTGTTGTTTTGTTTGTTGTTTGTTTGTTTTGTTGATTGTTTGTGTTTGTTTTTGTGTTGTTGTTTGTTGTTTTTGTGTTGATGTTGTTTTGTGTTGATTGTTTGTGTTTGTTTGTTGTTTGTGTGTGTTGTTTGTTTGTGTTGTTTGTTGTTTTTGTGTTGTTTGTGTTGTTTTGTTGTTGTGTTTTGTTGTTTTGTTTGATTTGTGTTTGTTGTGTTGTTTTGTTTTGTTTGATGTTGTGTTTTGTTGTGTTGTTGTTTTGTGTTGTTGTGTTGTTTTGTTTGTTGTGTTTGTTGTTTTGTGTTTGTTGTTTGTTTGTTTTGTGTTTGTTTTGTGTTGTTTGTGTTTTGTTTTTGTGTTTGTTTGTGTTGTTGTTTGTTTGTTTTGTGTTGTTTGTTTGTGTTGTGTTTGTTTGATTTTGTGTTGTGTTGTTTTGTGTTGTGTTTGTTGTTGTTGTGTTTGTTTTGTTTTTGTGTGTTTGTTGTTTGTTGTGTTGTTTTTGTTTTTGTGTTTGTTTGTTGTTGTTTTTGTGTTGTTTTTGTGTTGTTTGTTGTTGTTTGTTTTGTTTGATTGTTGTTTGTGTGTTGTTTTTTGTGTTGTGTTTGTTGTTTGTTTTGTGATGTTGTTGTTGTTGTTTGTTTTGTGTTGTTTTGTTTGTTGTTGTGTTTTGTGATTGTTGTTTTTGTTTTGTTGTTTGTTGTTGTGTTGTTGTTTGTGATTTGTTTGTTGTTTTGTTGTTGTGTTTTTGTTGTGTTTGTGTTTTGTGTTGTGTGTTTGTTGTTTGTTTGTTTGTTTTGTGATTTGTGTTTTGTGTGTTTGTGTTGTTTGTTGTGTTTGTGTTTTGTTGTGTTTGTTGTTTTGTTGTGTGTTTTGTGTTGTGTTGTTTTGTTTGTTTGTTGTGTTGTTGTTTGTTGTTGTTGTTGTTTGTGTTTTGTTTGTTGTGTTTGTTGTTGTGATTGTGTTTGTTTTGTTTTGTGTTTTTTTGTTTGTTGTGTTTGTTGTTGTGTTGTGTTGTTTTTGTTTGTTGTTTTGTGTTGTTTGTTGTGTTGTGTTGTTTTGTTGTGTTGTTTGTTTGTTTGTTGTTGATTTTGTTGTGTTGATTTGTTTGTTTTGTGTTGTTTGTGTTGTTGTTGTGTTGTTTGATTTTGTGTGTTGTTTTGTTGATTTTGTTGTGTTGTTTGTTTGTGTTGTTTTTGTGTTGTTTGTTGTTGTTGTTTTGTGTTTGATTGTTGTTTGTTTGTTTGTTGTTTGTTGTTTTGTTGTTTTGTTGATGTTGTTTTGTTGTTTGTGTTTGTTGTTGATTGTGTTGTTTGTTGTTTTGTTGTGTTGTTTTGTTTTTGTTTGTGTTGTGTTGTGTTGTTTTTGTTTGTTGTTGTTTGTGTTGTTGTGTTTGTGTGTTTTGTTGTGTTTGTGTTGTTGTTTGTTGTGTTTGTGTTGTTTGTGTTGTTGTTTTTGTTGTGTTTTGTTGTTGTTGTGTTTGTTGTGTTTTTGTTTTGTTGTGATGTGTTGTTTGTTGTTTTGTTGTTTGTTTTGTGTTTGTTGTTGTGTTTGTTTTGTTTGTGTGATTTGTTTGTTTGTTTTGTTTGTTGTGTTTGTGTTGATTTTGTTTGTTGTGTTGTTTGTTTGTTGTTGATTTGTTTTGTTGTTGTTGTTTGTGTTGTTGTTGTTTGTTGATTGTTTTGTGTTTGTTTTGTGTTGTTGTGTTTGTTGTTTGTTGTTTTGTGTTGTTTGTTGTTGTTTTTGTTTGTTGTTGATTTGTTTTGTGTTTGTGATTGTTGTGTTTTGTTGTGTTGTTTTTGTGATTTGTTGTTGTTTTGTGTTTGTTTGTTTTGTGATTGTTTGTGTTTGTTGTTTGTTTTGTGTTTTTGTGTTTGTGTTGTTTGTTGTTTTGTTGTTGTGATTTGTTGTTTTGTGTTGTTTTGTGTGTTTGTTGTTTGTTGTTTGTTTTGTTGTGTTTGTTGTGTTGTTTGTTGTTTTGTGTTTGTGTTGTTTGTTTTGTTGTTTGTTGTGTTGTGTTTGTGTTTTGTGTTGTTTGTTGTGTGTTTGTTGTGTTGTTTGTTGTTTTGTTGTTTGTTTTTGTTGTTTTGATTGTGTTTTGTGTTGTTGTTGTTTGTGTTTGTTTGTTTGTGTGATTGTTTTGTTTGTTGTTTTGTTTGTGTTTTTTGTTTTGTGTGTTTTGTGTTTTGTGTTGTTTGTTTTGTTGTTGTTGTTTGTGTGTTTGTTGTGATTGTTTGTTGTTGTTTTGTTGTTTGTTTGTGTTGTTGTTGTTTGTGTTGTTTTGTTGTGTGTTTGTTGTTGTTTTTGTGTTTTGTTTTGTTGTTTGTTGTTGTTGTGTTTTGTTTGTTTGTTGTTGTTTGTTGTTGTGTTTGATTGTTTGTTGTTTTGTTGATTTGTTGTTGTTGTTGTGATTGTTTTGTTGTGTTTTGTTTGTGTTGTTTTTGTGTGATTTTGTTGTTGTGTTGTTTGTTTTGTGTGTTGTTGTTGATTTGTTGTTGTGTGTTTGTTTGTGTGTTTTGTTGTTTGTGTTGTTTGATGTTGTGTTTTGTTTTGTTGTTTGTTGTTTTGTTTGTTTGTTT
This sequence comes from Pseudopleuronectes americanus, assembly GCA_038501795.1. NCBI lineage: Eukaryota > Metazoa > Chordata > Actinopteri > Pleuronectiformes > Pleuronectidae > Pseudopleuronectes > Pseudopleuronectes americanus. Next base: position 46,908 of record JBAMIH010000099.1, on the reverse strand, counting down.
GTGTTGTTGTTTTGTGTTTGTGTTTGTTGATTTTGTGTGTTTTGTTGTTTTGTTGTTGTGTTGTTTGTGATTGTTTGTTTTGTGTTTGTTTTGTTGTTTGTTTTGTTGTTTTGTTTGTTGTTGTTTGTTGTTTTTGATTTGTGTTGTTGTTGATTGTGTTGTTTTGTTGTTTTGTGTTTGTTTTGTGTGTTTTGTTTGTTTGTTGTTTGTTTTGTTTGTGTGTTTGTTGTTGTTTGTTTGTGTTGTTTTGTTTGTTTTTGTGTTGTTGTTTTGTTTGTTGTTTGTGTGTTTTGTTGTGTTGTTTGTTGTTGATTTGTTGTTTGTTGTTGTGTTGTTGTGTTTGTTGTGTTGTGTTTGTTTGTGTGTTGTTTTGTGTTGTTTGTGTTTGTTGTTTTGTTGTTTGTTTGTGTTTTGTTGTTTGTTGTTTTGTGTTTGTTGTTGTTGTGTTTGTTTTGTTGTTTGTGTTTTGTTGTTTGTGTTTGTGTTGTTTGTGTTTGTTTTTGTGTTGTTGTGTTGTTTTTGTGTTGTGTTTTGTTTGTTTGTTGTTGATTTTGTGTTGTTGTTTGTTTGTGTTGTTTGTTGTTTTGTTGTGTTTTGTTTGATTTTGTTGTTTGTTGTTGTTGTTGTGTTTTGTTGTTTGTGATTTTGTTGTGTTTTGTTTGTTGTTTGTTTGTTGTTTGTTTGTGTGTTGTTGTTTTGTGTTGTTGTTTTTGTTTTGTGTTGTGTTTGTTTGTGTTTTTGTTGTTTGTGTTTTGTTTTTGTGTTGTGTTGTTTTGTGTTGTTTGTTGTTGTTGATTTGTTGTTGTTTGTGTTTGTTTGTTTTGTTGTGTTGTTGTTTTTGTGATTTGTTTTTTGTTTTGTTGTGTTTGTTGTTTTGATGTTGTTGTGTGTTTGTTTTGTTGTGTTGTTGTTTTGTTTGTGTTGTTGATGTTTGTTGTTGTTGTTTTTGTTGTTGTTGTTTGTTGTGTGATGTTTGTTGTTTTGTTGATGTTGTGTTTTGTGTTGTTTGTGTTTTGTTTTGTTTGTTTTTGTTTGTGTTGTTGTTTTGATTTTGTTGTGTTGTTTTTTGTGTTTTGTGTTGTGTTTTGTTTGTTTGTTGATGTTTTGTTGTTTGTTTGTTTTGTTGTTTTGTTGTTTTGTTGTTTGTGTTGTTGTTTGTGTTTTGTGTTTTGTTGTTTGTTTGTGTTGTTGTTTGTGTGTTGTTGTTGTTTTGTTGTTTGTTGTTGTTGTTTGTGTTGTTGTGTTGATTTTGTTGTTGTGTTTGTTGTTGTTTGTGTGTTTTGTGTTTGTGTTGTTTTGTTGTGTTGTTGTTTTGTTTGTTGTTGTTTTGTTTTGTTTGTTGATGTTTTTGTTGTTTGTTGTTTTGTTTGTGTTGTTTGTGTTTGATTGTTTGTTTTTTGTGTGTTTTGTTTTGTGTTGTTGTTTTTGTTGTGTTTGTGTGTTGTTGATTGTTTTGTTGTGTTGTTTTTGTTGTGTTTTTGTTTGTTTGTGTGTTTGTTTTGTTGTGTTGTTTGTTGTTGTTTGTTTTTGTTGTGTGTTTGTGTTTTGTTGTTGTTGTTTGTGTTTGTTGTTTGTTGTTGTGTTTTTGTTGTTTTGTTGTGTTTTGTGTTTTGTTTGTGTGTTTGTTTTGTGTTGTGTTGTTGTTTGTTTGTTGTTTTGTGTGTTTGTTGTTTGTTTGTTTTTTGTGTTGTTGTGTTGTTTGTTGTGTTTGTTTGTGTTTTGTTGTTTTGTTGTGTTTTGTTTGTTTTTGTTTGTTGTTGTTTGTTGTTTTTTGTGTTTTGTTGTGTTGTTGTTGTTTGTTGTTTGTGTGTTGTTGTTTGTGTTGTTGTTTGTTGTGATTGTTGTGTTTTGTTTTGTGTTGTTTTGTTTGATTGTTTTGTTGTTGTTTGTTGTTGTTGTGTTGTGTTTGTTGTGTTGTTTTGTGTTTTGTTTGATTGTTTGTGTTTTGTTGTGTTGTTTTGTTGTTGTGTGTTTGTTGTTTTTGTTTTGTTTGTTGATGTTTGTTTGTTTGTGTTTTGTGTTTGATTTTTGTGTTGTTTGTTGTTGTTTGTGTTTGTTTGTTGTGTTTGTTGTTTGTTTGTGTTGTTTGTTGTTTTGTTGTTTGTGTTGTTTGTTGTTGTGTTTGTTTTGTATGTGTTGTTTTGTTTTTTTGTTGTTGTGTTGTGTTGTTGTGTTTTTGTGTTGTTGTTTGTTTGTTGTGTTTTGTTTGTTGTTGTGTGTTGTTGTTTGTTGTGTTTGTTTGTTTTTGTGTGTTTGATTGTTTGTTTGTTGTGTTTTTGTTGTTGTTGTTTGTGTTTTGTGTTTGTTGTGTTGTTTGTTTTGTTTGTTGTTTTGTTTGTGTTTGTTGTGTTTTGTTGTGTTTGTTTTGTTGTGTTTTTGTTTGTGTGTTTGTTGTTTTGTGTTTGTTGTTTTTGTTGTTGTGTTTTGTTGTTGTTTTGTGTTGTTTGTTTTTGTTGTTGTTTTGTGTTTGTGTTTTGTTGTTGTTTGTTGTGTTTGTTGTTTTGTTGTTGTTGTTGTGTTTTTGTTGTGTTGTTTTTGTTGTTGTGTTTTTGTTGTTGTGTGTTTTGTTTGTTTTGTGTTGTGTTGTTGTGTGTTTGTTGTGTTTTGTTGTTTTGTTGTTTGTTTGTGTTGTTGTTTGTGTTGTGTGTTTTGTTTTTGTTGTGTTTTGTGTTGTTTGTGTTTTTGTTTTGTTGTGTTGTTTGTGTTGTGTTGTTTGTGTTTGTTTGTTTGTTGTGTTGTTTTTTGTTTTGTGTTTGTTGTTTGTTTTTGTTGTTGTTGTGTTTTGTTGTTTGTGTTGTTGTTTGTTGTGTTTGTTGTTTGTGTTTGTTGTTTGTTTGTTTTTGTTTTGTGTTGTGTTTGTTGTTTTGTTTGTTGTGTTGTTTTGTGTTGTTGTTGATTGTGTTTGTTGTGTGTTTTGTTTTGTTGTTTGTGTTTTGTTTTGTTTGTGTTGTTGTTGTTTGTGTTTTGTTGTTGTTTGTTTGTGTGATTTTTGTTTTTGTTGTTGTTTGTTGTTTGTTTGTTTTGTTGTTTGTTTTGTTTGTGTTGTTGTTGTTGTGTTTTGTTTTGTGTTGTTTTGTTGTTTGTTTGTGTGTTTTGTTTTGTTTTGTGTGTTTTGTTTTGTGTTTGTTGTTTTTGTTTTGTTGTTTGTGTTGTGTTTTGTTGTTTGTTGTTTGTGTTTTGTTTTTGTGTTTGATTGTTGTTGTTTTTTGTGTTGTGTTTGTTTTGTTGTTTTGTGTTGTTGTTTGTTTGTGTTGTTGTTGTTTGATTGTTGTTGTTGTTTTTGTGTTTGTGTTTTGTTTGTTGTTTGTTGTTTTGTTGTTGTTGTTTTTGTTTTGTGTTGTTTTGTTGTTGTTTTGTTTTTGTGTTGTTTTGTTTGTTGTTTGTGTTTGTTTGTTGTTTTGTGTTTGTTGTTTTTTGTTTGTTGTTGTGTTTTGTTTTTGTGTTGTTTGTTTGTGTTTGTTTTGTGTTTGTTTTGTTGTTTGTTTTGTGTGTTTGTTGTGTTGTTGTGTTTGTGTTTGTTTTGTGTTGTTGTTTGTGTTTTTGTTTGTGTTGTGTTGTTTGTTGTGTTTGTGTTTTGTTGTGTTTGTTTGTTTGTGTTGTTGTGTTTTGTTGTTTTGTGTTGTTGTTTGTTTTGTTTTGTTTGTTGTTGTTTTGTTTGTTGTTTTGTGATTTTTGTTGTTGTGTTGTGTGATGTTTGTTGTTTGTTTGTTGTTGTTTTGTGTTTGTTTGTTTGTTGTTGTTGTTTGTTTTGTTTGTTGTGTTTTGTTGTTGTTTGTTGTTTTGTGTTTTGTTGTTGTTTGTTGTGTTTGTTGATTGTTTGTTGTGTTGTTGTTTGTTTGTGTTTGTTGTTGTTGTTTTTGTTTTGTTGTTGTTGTGTTGTTTTTGTTTTGTTGTGTGTTTTGTTTTGTTTGTGTTGTGTTTGTTTGTGTTTTGTTTGTGATGTTTTGTGTTTGTTGTTTGTGTTTTGTTGTTTTGTTGTTGTTTTGTGTTTTGTGTTTGTTGTTTTGTTGTTTGTGTTTTTGTGTTGTTTGTTGTTGTTTGTGTTTTGTGTTTTGTTGTTTTGTTGTTGTGTTTGTTTGTGTTTGTTTTTGTTGTGTTGTTTGTTTTGTTGTGTTTTGTGTTGTTTTGTTGTTGTTTTTGTGTTGTGTTTTGTTGTTGTTTTTGTGTTTGTTTTGATTTGTTGTTTGTTTGTTGTGTTGTTTTGTGTTTGTTGTGTGTTGTGTTTTTTGTTGTTGTGTTTGTTGTGTTTGTGATGTTTTTGTTGTTGTTTTGTTGTGTTTGTTTTGTGTTGATTTTTGTTTGTTTGTTGTGTTTTTGTTGTGTTTTGTTGATTGTTGTTTTGTTTTGTTGTTGTTTTGTGTTGTTGATTTGTTGTTTGTGTTTGTGTTTTTGTGTTGTGTTGTTTGTTGTTTGTTGTTTTGTTTGTTGTTGTGTGTTTGTTGTGTTTGTTTTGATTTGTGTGTTTGTTTTGTGTTTTGTTTGTGTGTTTTTGTTGTTTGTTGTGTTGTTTGTTTGTTGTTTTGTGTTGTTGTGTTGTTTGTGTTTTGTTGTTTTGTGTTGTTTTGTTGTTGTGTGTTGTGTTTTGTTTGTTGTTTTGTTGTGTTTTGTTGTTTTGTGTTTGTTTGTTGTGTTTTTGTGTTTGATTGTTTGTTGTTGTTTGTTGTGTTTGTTGTTTTTTTGTTGTTTGTGTGTTGTGTTGTTTTTGTTTTGTTTGTGTTGTTGTGTTTGTTTGTGTTGTGTTTTGTTTGTTGTTGTTTGTTTTGTTGTGTTGTTTGTGTTTGTTGTTTTGTTTGTTTGTTGTTTGTTGTTTGTGTTTGTTGTGTTGTGTTTTGTTGTTTGTTGTGTTGTGTTTGTTTTTGTGTGTTTGTTGTTTTGTTGTTTGTTGTTGTTGTTGTTTTTGTTGTGTTGTTTTGTGTTGTTTGTGTTGTTGTTTTGTTTTTTGTTGTTTTGTTTTGTGTTTGTTGTTTTTTTGTTTGTTTTTGTTGTGTTTGTTGTTTTTGTGTTTGTTGTTGTTTTGTGTTGTTTGTGTTTTTGTTTGTTTTGTGTTGTTTGTTTTTTGTGTTGTTGTTGTTTTGTTTGTGTTTTGTGTTGTTTTGTTGTTTGTTGTTTGTTGTGTTTGTGTTGTTTGTTTTTGATTTGTGTTTTGTTTGTTTTGTGTTGTTTTTGTTTTGTGTGTTGTTGTTTTGTTTGTTGATGTGTTTTGTTGTTGTTTGTGTTTGTTTGTTTTGTGTTTGTGTTGTTTGTTTGTGTTGTTGTTTGTTTTGTGTTTTTGTTGTTTTGTTGTTGATTTTGTTGTTTGTGTTTTTTTTGTGATTGTTTTTGTTGTTTGTGTTGTTGTTTGATGTTGTGTTTTGTTGTTTGTTGTTTTGTTTGTTTGTGTTGTGTTTTGTTGTTGTTTGTTGTTTTGATGTTGTTTGTTTGTTTGTTGTTTGTTTTTGTTGTGTTGTTGTGTTTTGTTGTTTGATGTTTTTGTTTGTTTGTGTTTGTTTGTTTTTGTGTTGTTGTTGTTTTTTGTGTTTGTTGTTTTGTTTGTGTTTTGTTTGTTTTGTTGTTTTGTGTTTTTGTGTTGTTGTTGATTTGTTTGTTTTGTGTTGTTTGTTTGTGTTTGTTGTTTGTTTGTTGTGTTTTGTGTTGTTTTGTTTTGTGTGTTGTTGTTTGTTTTGTGTTGTTGTGTTTGTTGTTTGTTGTGTGTTTGTTTGTTTTGTTGTGTTTGTTTTTGTTGTTGTTTGTGTTTTGTTGTGTTTGTGTTGATTTTTTGATGTTTGTTTGTTGTGTTGTTTGTTTTGTTTGTTGTTTGTGTTTGTTGTGTTTTGTTGTTTGTGTTTGTTGTTTGTTGTTGTTTGTTGTGTTGTTTTGTTGTTGTTGTTGTTTTGTGTTGTTTTGTGTTGTTTGTTGTTGTTTGTTGATTTTGTTGTTTGTTGTTTGTTGTTTTGTTGTGTGTTTGTTTGTGTGTTTGTTTTGTGTTGTTTGTTGTTGTTGTTGTTGTTTTGTGTTGTTTGTTGTGTTGTTTGTTTTGTGTTTTGTTTGTTGTTGTTTGTTGTTTGTGTTTTTGTGTTGTTTTTGTTGTGTTTGTTGATTGTTTGTTGTTGTTTTTTGTGTGTTTTGTTTTGTGTTGTTTGTGTTTGTTGTGTTTGTGTTTGTTTGTTGTTTGTGTTGTTTGTTTGTTGTTTGTGTTGTGTTTTGTGTTGTTGTTTTTTGTGTTTGTTTGATTTGTTGTGTTTTGTTGTGTTGTTTGTGTTTTGTTTTTGTTGTTTTGTTTGTGTGTTGTTTTGTGTTGTTTGTTTGTTGTTTGTTGTTTGTTGATGTTTGTTGTTTGTTTGTTTGTTGTTTTGTGTTTTGTTGTGTTTGTTGTTGTTGTTTTGTTGTGTTTTTGTTGTTTTGTGTTGTTGTTTTTTTGTGTTGTTTTGTTGTTGTTTGTGTTTGTTGTTTTGTGTTTTTGTTGTGTTGTGTTTGTTTGTGTTTTTGTTGTTTTGTGTGTTGTTGTTGTTTTTGTTTTGTGTTGTTGTTGTTTGTTTTGTTGTTTTGTTTGTTTTTGTTGTTTGTGTTGTTTGTTTGTTTGTTGATGTTTTGTTGTTTGTTGTTGTTTTGTGTGTTTGTGTTTGTGTTGTTTGTTGTGATGTTGTTTTGTTTTGTGTGTTGTTTTGTTGTGTTGTTTGTTTTGTGTTTGTGTTGTGTTGTTTTTGTTTGTTGTGTTGTGTTGTTGTTTGTGTTTTGTTGTGTGTTTTGTTGTTTTTGTGTTGTTTGTTGTTTGTTTGTGTTGTTGTTTGTTGTGTTTTGTTGTTGTGTTTTTGTGTTTGTTTGTTGTGTGTTTGTGTTTGTTGTTTTTGTGTTGTTGTTTGTGTTGTTTTGTTTGTTTGTTGTGTTTTGTTGTTTTGTGTTTTGTTTGTTGTTGTGTTTGTTTGTTGTTGTGTGTTTGTTTTGTTTTTGTTTGTTGTTTGTGTTTGTTGTGTTGTTGTGTTTGTTGTTTGTGATTTTTTGTTGTTGTTTGTGTTTTTGTTGTTTGTTGTTGTTGTGTTTTGTTTGTTTTTGTTGTGTTTTGTTTTGTTTTGTGTTTGTTTGTTGTGTTTGTTGTTTTGTTTGTTGTTTGTTTTGTGTTTTGTGTTTGTTGTGTGTTTGTGTTTGTGTTGTTTGTTGTTTGTTGTGTGTTTTGTGTGTTTGTTGTTGTTTTGTGTTGTTTTGTTGTTTGTGTTGTTTTGTTGTGTTTGTTTTGTGTTTGTTGTTTGTGTTGTGTGTTTTGTTTGTTTTTGTTGTGTTTGTGTTGATTTGTTGTTGTTTGTGTTTTGTGTTTTGTTGTGTTTGTTTTTGTTGTTGTGTTGTTGTGTTTGTTTTGTTTTTGTTTGTTTTTGTTGTTTTGTGTTTTGTGTTTGATGTTTGTTGTTTGTGTTGTTGTGTTTGTTGTTTTGTGTTTGTTGTGTGTTTTGTTGTTTGTGTTTGTTTGTTTTGTGTTGTTGTTTTTTGTGTTGTGTTTTGTTGTTTTTGTTTGTTGTTGTTGTTTGTTGTGTTGTTGTTTGTGTTTTTGTTTGTGTTGTTTGTTGTGTTGTTTGTTGTTGTTTTGTTGTTTGTTTTTGTGTTTTGTTTTGTTTGTTGTGTTTGTTTTGTGTTGTTTGTTGTGTTTTTTGTTTGTTGTGTTGTTTGTTGTGTTGTTGTTTGTTGTTGTGTTTGTGTTTTGTTGTTTGTTTTGTGTTGTGTTTGTTGTGTTTGTTGTGTTTGTTGTTTTGTGTTGTTTTTGTTGTGTTGTTGTTTTGTTTGTGTTTTGTTGTTTGTGTTTTTTTTTGTTGTTTTGTTTGTTGTGTTTGTTTTGTGTTTTGTTGTTTGTTGTTGTTTGTGTTTTGTGTTTTGTTGTTTTGTTGTTTGTTGTTTGTGTTGTGTTTTGTTTGTTGTTTTGTGTTTGTTTGTTTTGATTGTTTGTGTGTTTGTTTTGTTGTTTGTTTGTTTGTTGTGTGTTTGTTGTGTTTTGTTGTGTTGTTTGTGTTGTTGTTTGTTTTTGTGTTTGTTTTGTTTGTTTGTTTGTGTGTTTGTTGTGTGTTGTTGTTGTTTTGTTTGTTTTGTGTTTGTTGTGTGTGTTTGTTGTTTTTGTTGTTGTGTTGTTGTTTTGTTTTTGTTGTGTTTGTGTTTGTGTGTTGTTGTTGTTGTGTTGTTGTTTTGTTGTGTTTGTTGTTTGTTGTTTGTTGTTTTGTTGTTTGTGTTGTTGTGTTGTTTGTGTTTTGTTGTTTGTTTGTGTTTGTGTTTGTGTTGTTTTGTGTTTTGTTTGTTGTTTGTTGTTGTTGTGTTGTGTTTTGTGTTTGTGATTTGTTGTTTTTGTGTTGTTGTTGTTTGTTGTGTTGTTGTTGTTGTTTGTGTTTGTTTGTGTTTGTGTTTTGTTTGATTGTGTGTTGTTTTGTGTTTGTTTTGTTTTGTGTTTGTTTGTGTGTTTTGTTTGTTTTGTGTTTGTTTGTTGTGTTGTTTGTGTTGTTTTGTTGTTGTTTGTTGTTTGTGTTTTGTGTGTTGTTTTGTTGTTGTGTTTTGTGTTGTGTTTGTTGTTGTTGTTTTGTTGTGTTTGTGTTGTGTGTTTGTTGTTTGTGTTTGTTTGTTGTTGTGTGTTGTTTTGTTTGTGTTTGTTTTGTTGTGTTTTTTGTTGTTTGTTGTGTTTTGTGTTTTGTTTGTGTTTGTGTGTTTGTTGTTTTGTTTGTTTGTTTTGTGTTTGTTGTGTTTGTTTGTTTTGTGTTGTTTTGTTGATTGTTGTTTGTTGTTGTTTGTTTGTGTTGTTGTTGTGTTTGTTGTTTGTGTTTTGTTGTGTTTGTGTTTGTTGTTGATTGTTTGTTTTGTGTTGTTTGTTGTGTTTGTTGTTGTGTTTGTTGTTTTGTTTTGTTGTGTTTTTGTTGTTGTGTTTGTTGTGTTGTTGTGTGTTTTGTGTGTTGTTTGTTTGTGTTGTTTGTTTTTGTTGTTTGTTTTGTGTTTGTGTGTTTGTGTGTTGTTTTTTGTGATTTGTTGTGTTTGTTGTGTTTTTGTTGTTTTGTTGTGTTTTGTTGTGTGTTGTGTTTGTTTTGTGTTGTTTGTGTGTTGTTTTGTTTGTGTGATTGTTTGTTGTTGTTTGTGTTTTGTGTGTTTTGTTTGTTGTTGTTTGTTTTGTGTTGTTTGTTTGTTGTGTTTGTTGTTGTGTTTGTGTTTGTTTGTTGTTTTGATTGTTTTGTTGTTGTGTTGTTTTTGTTGTTTGTGTTGTTTTGTTGTTTGTTGTGATTGTGTTGTGTTTTGTTTTGTTTGTTGTTTTGTTGTTTTGTTGTTGTTTGTGTGTGTTTGTTGTTGTTGTTTTTGTGTTTGTTTGTTGTGTTGATTGTTTTGTGTGTTGTTGTTTGTGTTTGTTTGTTTTTGTGTGTTTGTTGTTTTGTTGTTGTTTTGTTGTGTTGTTTGTTGTTGATGTGTTTTTTGTTTGTTGTTTGATGTTGTTTGTGTTTTGTTTTTGTTGTGTTTGTTGTTGTTTGATTGTTTGTTGTTTGTTGTTGATTTGTTTGTGTGTTGTTTTTGTTGTTGTTTGTTTGATTGTGTTTGTTGTTTGTTTGTGTTTTGTGTTTGTTGTTTGTTGTTTGTGTTGTTGATGTTTGTGTTTGTTGTTGTTTTTGTGTTTGTTTGTTGTTTGTGATTGTTGTTTGTGTTTGTTTTTGTTTGTGTTTTGTTGTGTTTGTTTGATTGTGTGTTGTTGTGTGTTTGTTGTTTTTGTTTGTGTTTGTTGTGTTGTTGTGATGTGTTTGTTGTTGTTGTGTTTGTTTGTGTTTGTTGTGTTGTTGTTTGTGTTGATTGTTTGTTGTTTTGTTGTTTGATGTTTTGTTTGTTGTTTGTGTTTGTTGTGTTTTGTTGTTTGTTGTTTGTTGTGATTTTGTTGTTGTGTTGTTTGTTGTGTTTGTGTTTGTTGTTTTGTTTGTGTTGTTTGTTTGTTGTTTTGTTGTTTGTTGTTTTTGTGTTGTGTTGTTGTTTGTGTTTTGTTGTTGTTTTGTTGTTGTGTTTGTGTTGTTGTTTTGTGTTGTTTGTTGTGTTGTTTGTTGTTGTTTGTTTTGTTGTGTTGTTTGTGTTTTGTTTGTTGTGTGTTGTTTGTTTTGTTGTTTGTGTTTGTTGATTTTGTTGTTTGTGTTGTTGTTTGTGTTTTTTGTTTGTTGATTTTTGTGTTGTTGTTTGTTTGTTGTGTTGTTGTGTTTTTGTGTTGTTTGTTGTGTTTGTTGTGTTTGTTTGTTGTTTGTGTTTGTGTGTTTTGTGTTGTTGTTGTTGTTGTTTGTGTTTGTTGTTTTGTGTTGTTGTGTTGTGTTGTTGTTTGTGATTTGTGTTGTTGTTTGTTGTTGTTGTTTTTTGTTGTTTGTGTTTTGTGTTGTTTGTTGTTGTGTTGTTTTTGTGTTGTTTTGATTTGTGTGTTTGTTGTTTTGTTTGTGTGTTGTTGATGTTTGTTTGTTTTTGTTTTGTTTGTTGTTTTGTGTTGTTGTGTTTTGTGTTGTTTTGTTGATTGTGTTGTTTTGTTTTGTGTTTGTGTGTTTGTTTGTTGTTGTGTTTTGTTGTTTGTTGTGTTTTTGTGTTTTGTTGTGTTTGTTGTTGTTTGTTGTGTTTTGTTGTTTGTGATTTGTTTTTGTTGTTGTTTGTTTTGTGTGTTTGTTTGTTGTTTTGTTTGTTGTGTTGTTTTGTTGTGTTTGATGTTGTTGTTTTGTGTGTTTGTTGTTTTGTGTGTTGTGTTTGTTTGTGTTTTGTTGTTGTTTGTGTTTGTTGTTTTGTTGTTTGTGTTGTTTGTGTTGTTGTTTGTTGTGTTGTTTTGTTGTTGTTTGTTGTTGTTGTGTTTGTTGTTGTTTGTTTGTTGTGTTTTGTGTTGTTTGTGTTTGTTGTGTTTTGTTGTTTTGTTGTTGTGTTGTGTGTTGTTGTGTTTTTGTTGTTGTGTTTTGTTTGTTGTTTTGTTGTTGTTTGATGTTGTTTGTGTTTTGTGTTGTGTGTTTGTTTTGTTGTGTTTTGTGTGTTGTTGTTGTGTTTGTGTTGTTTGTTTTGTGTTGTTTGTTGTTGTGTTTGTTTTGTTGTTGATTTTGTGTTGTTGTGTTTGTTGTTTGTGTGTTGTTTGTTTTTGTTGTGATTGTTGTTTGTGTTGTTTTTGTTTGTGTTTGTTTGTGATTGTTGTTGTTTGTTGTTTTGTTGTGTGTTTGTTTGTTGTGTTGTTGATTTGTGTTGTGTTGTTTGTTGTTTGTGTTGTTTGTTTGTTGTGTTGTGTGATTGTTGTTGTTTTGTGTGTTTTGTGTTGTTTGTTGATTTGTTGTTGTGTTGTGTTTGTTGTTGTTTGTGTTGTTTGTTTGTTGTTTGTGTTTTGTGTGTTTGTTGTTGTTTGTTGTGTGTTTGTTGTGATTGTGTGTTGTTTTTGTTGTGTTTGTGTTGTGTGTTTGTTGTTGTTGTTGTGTTGTTTTGTGATTTGTTTTGTTGTGTGTTTGTTGTTGATGTTTTGTGTGTTGTTTGTGTTGTTGTTTTGTGTTGTTTGTTGTGTTGTTGTTTTGTTTGTGTTGTGTGTTTGTTTGTGTTTGTTGTTTGTTGTGTTTGTTTGTGTTTGTTGTTTGTTGTGTTTGTGTTGTTGTGTTTGTTTGTTGTGTTTGTTGTTTGTTGTGTGTTTTGTGTTGTGTTGTTTGTTGTTGTTTGTGTTGTTTGTGTTGTTTTGATGTTGTGTTGTTGTGTTGTGTTTTGTTGATTGTTGTTGTGTTGATGTTTTGTTGTGTTTGTTTGATTTGTGTGTTTGTGTGTGTGTTTGTTTGTTTGTGATGTTGTTTGTTTGTGTTGTTTTGTGTTGTTTGTGTTGTTGTTGTTTGTTGTGTTGTGATTTGTTGTTGTGTTTGTTTGTGATGTGTTTGTTGTTTGTTGTGTTTGTTGTTGTTTGTGTTTGTGTTTTGTTGTGTTGTTTGTGATTGTTGTTGTTTTTGTTTGTTGTGTTGTTGTTTGTGATTGTTGTTTGTGTGTGTTGTGTTTGTTGTGTTGATGTTGTTGTGTTTGTGTTGTTGTTGTGTTGTTGTGTTGTTTTGTTTTGTTGTGTTGTTGTTTGTTTGTTGTGTTTGTTGTTGATTGTTGTGTTGTGTTTGTTGTTTGTTGTTGTGATTTGTGTTGTTGTTTGTTTTGTGATGTGTTGTTTGTTGTGTGATTGTTGTTTGTTGTGTTTTGTTGTTTGTGTTGTTGTGTGTTGTTGTTTGATTGTTGTTTGTTGTTGTTTTGTTGTGTTGTTGTTGTGTGTTTGTTGTGTTTGTGTTGTGTTGTTGATTTTGTGTTGTTTGTTGTGTTGTTGTTTGTTGTTTGTTTGTGTGTGTTTGTTTGTTGTTGTGTTGTTTGTTGTTTTGTTTGTTGTGTGTTGTTTGTGTTGTGTTTGTTTTGTGTTGTGTGTTGTTGTTTGTTGTTGTGTGATTTGTTTTTGTTGTTGTGTTGTTTGTGTGTTTTGTTGTGTGTTGATGTTGTTGTGTTTGTTGTTTGTGTTGTTGTTGTGTGTTGTGTGTTTGTGTTTGTTGTTGTGTTTGTTGTGTTTTGTTTGTGTGTTGTTGTGTTGTTGTTTTGTTGTTTTGTTGTGTTGTTTGTGTTTGTTGTTTGTGTGTGTTGTTTGTTGTGTGTTGATTTGTGTTGTTGTTGTTTTGTTGTTGTTTGTTTTGTTGTTTGTTTTGTGTGTTTGTTGTGTTTGTTGTTTTGTGTTGTTTGTTTTGTGTGTTTGTTGTTGTTGTTTGTTGTGTTGTTGTGTGTTTTGTTTGTTGTTGATTGTGTGTTTTGTTTGTTGTTTTGTTGTGTTGTTTTTGTTTGTGTGTTGTGTTGTTGTGTTTGTTGTTGTTTTGTGTTGTTTGTGTTTGTTTTTGTTGTTGTTTGTTTGTTTGTGTTGTTTGTTGTTGTTTGTGATGTTTTGTTTGTTGTTTTGTGTTGTTGTTTGTGTGTTTGATTTGTTGTTTTGTTGTTGTGTTGATTTGTTGTTTTGATGTGTTGTTTGTTTGTGTTTTGTTGTTGTGTTGTTGTGTTTGTTTTGTTGTTTTGTTTGTTTGTGTTGTTTTTGTTTGTTGTTGTGTTTTGTGTTGTTGTTTGTTGTTTGTTGTTGTGTTTTGTTGTTGTGTTTGTTGTGTTTGTTTTTGTTTGTTGTGTTTGTGTTGTGTTTTGTTGTGTTGTTTGTTTTTGTTGTGTTTGTTGTGTTTGTTGTTGTTTTGTGTTGTTTGTTGTTGTTGTTTTTGTGTTTGTGTGTTGTTTGTTGTTTTGTGTTGTTTGTTTGTTTGTGTTTTGTTGTTGTTGTTGTGTGTTTTGTTTGTTTTGTGATTGTTTGTTTGTGTTGTTGTTTGTTTTGTTGTGTTGTTTGTGTTTTGTTGTGTTGTTTGTTTGTGTTGTTTGTTGTTTGTTTTTGTGTTTGTTGTTTGTGTTGTTTTGTTGTTTGTGTTTGTTGATTGTTTGTTGTTGTTTGTTTGTGTTTTTGTTGTTGTTGTTTTGTGTTTTGTTGTGTTGTTGTTTGTTGTTTGTGTTTTTGTTGTGTTTGTTGTTGTGTGTTTGTGTTTGTGTGTTGTTTGTTTTGTTGTGTTTTTGATGTTGTTGTTGTTGTTTTGTTGTGTTTTGTTGTTTGTTTGTTGTGATGTTGTTGTTGTTGATTGTGTTTTTGTGTTTGTTGTGTTTGTGTGTTTGTTGTTTTGTGTTTTGTTGTTGTGTTTTGTGTTTGTTGTTTGTTTTGTTTGTGTTTGTTTTGTGTGTTTGTTTGTTGTTGTGTTTTGTTGTTTGTTTGTGATTGTTTGTTTTGTGTGTTGTTTGTGTTGTGTTGTTGATGTTTGTTGTGTTTTGTTTGTTGTTTTGTGTTGTTTGTTGTTTGTGTTTGTTTTGTTGTTTGTGTTTGATTGTTTTGTGTTTGTGTTGTTGTTTTGTTTGTTGTTGTTGTGTTTTGTTGTTTTGTGTTGTTTTGTTGTTTGTTGTGTTTTGTTGTTGTTTGTGTGTTGTTTTGTGTTTGTTGTGTGTTTTTGTGTTGTGTTTGTTGATTTTGTTGTTGTTTGTTGTTGTGTGTTTTGATTGTTTGTGTTGTGTTTGTTGTTTGTTGTTGTGTTGATGTGTTTGTTGTTGTTTGTGTTTGTTTGTTGTTTGTTGTTTGTGATGTTTTGTTGTTGTTGTGTTTGTTGTTTGTTGTTGTGTTTTGTGTTTTGTTGTTGTTTGTTTGTTGTTTGTGTGTTGTTTTGTTGTTTGTTTGTGTTGTTTGTTGTTTGTGTTTGATGTTGTTGTGTTTGTTGTTTGTGTTGTTGTTTTGTTTGTTTGTTGTTGTGTTTGTTTTGTTTGTGTTTGTTTGTTGTGTTGTTTTGTTGTTTGTGTTGTTGATTTGTTTTGTTGATGTTGTTTGTGTTTTGTGTTGTTGTTTTGTTGATTGTTTGTTGTTGTTTGTGTTTTTGTTGTTTGTTGTGTGATTGTGTGTTTGTGTTGTTTTGTTGATGTGATTTGTTTGTGTTGTTTGTTGTTTGTTTGTGTTTGTTGTGTTGTTTTGTGTTGTTTGTTGTTGTTTGTGTTTGTTGTTGTGTGTTGTGTTTTTGTTGTTGTGTTGTGATTTGTTTGTGTGTTGTTTTGTTGATTTGTTTTGTTTGTGTTTGTGTTGTTTGTGTTTTGTTTTGTGATTTGTTGTTGTTGTTTTTGTTGTGTTTGTTGTTGTGTTTGTTGTTTTTGTTGTTGTTGTGTGTTGTTTGTTGATGTTTGTTGTTGTTTGTTTTGTGTTGTTTGTTTGTTTTGTTTGTGTTGTTGTTGTTTTGTGTTGTGTTTGTTGTTGTGTTTGTGTGTTGTTGTTTGTGTTTTTGTTTGTTGTGTTGTTTTTGTGTTTGTTGTTTTTGTTTGTTGTGTGTTTGTTGTGTTTTGTGATGTTGTTGTTTGTTGTTTTGTTTGTGTTTGTTTTGTTGTGTTGTTGTGTTTTGTGTTTTTGTTGTTGTGTTTGTGTTTTGTTTGTGTTTGTTGTTGTGATTTGTTGTGTGTTGTTTTTGTTGTGTTGTTTGTTGTGTTTTGTTTGTGTTTGTTGTTTGTTTGTTGTTTTGTTTGTGTTGTTTGTGTTTGATGTTTGTTTTGTTGTGTTGTTTGTGTTTTGTTGTGATTGTTGTGTTTTGTTGTGTTGTTGTTTGTTGTGATGTGTTTTGTTGTGTTGTTGTTGTTTTTGTGTTGTGTTGTTTGTGTTGTTTGTTTTGTGTTGTTGTTTTGTTTTTGATTGTTTGTTGTGTGTTTTTGTGTTGTTTGTTGTTTGATGTTGTTTTGTGTTGTTTGTTGTTTGTTGTTGTGATGTTGTGTTTTGTTGTTTGTGTTGTTTTGTTGTTGTTGTGTTGTTTTGTGTTGTGTTGTTGTTTGTTTTGTTTGTTTTGTGTTTGTGATTGTGTTTGTTTGTTGTGTGATTGTTGTTTGTTTGTGTTTTGTTTGTTGTTTGTGTTGTTGTTTGTTTTTGTTTGTTGTGTGTTTGTTTGTGTGTTTGTTGTTGTTGTGTTTTTGTTTTTGTTGTGTTGTGTTTGTTTGTGTTTGTTGTTGTTTGTGTGTTTTGTTGTGTTGTTTGTTGTTTGTGTTTTTTGTTTGTTTGTTGTGTTGTTGTGTTGTTGTTTGTTGTTTGTGTTGATGTTGTTTGTTGTGTTGTTTTGTTGTTGTGTTTTGTGTTTGATTTTGTGTTTGTTGTGTTTGTGTTGTGATGTTGTTGTGTTTTGTTGTTTGTTGTTTGTTTTGTGTTGTTTGTTGTGTTTGTTTTGTGTTGTTTGTGTGTTGTTGTTTGTGTTTGTTTGTTGTTGATTGTTTGTTTGTGTTTGTTTGTTTTGTGTTTGTGTTGTTGTTTGTTTGTGATTTTTGTGTTGTGTTTGTGTTGTTTGTGTTTTGTTGTTGTGTTTGTGTGTTTTTGTTGTTGTTGTTTTTGTTGTTTGTTGTGTTTTTGTTGTTTTTGTTGTGTTGTTTTGTTGTTGTGTTGTTGTTTTTGTGTTGTGTTGTTTGTGTTGTTTGTTGTGTTGTTGTTTGTTTTTTTGTGTTTTGTGTTTGTGTTGTTGTTTGTGTTGTTTGTTGTTTTGTGATGTGTTGTTGTTTGTTTGTTTGATTGTGTTTGTGTTTGTGTGTTGTTTTTGTGTTGTTGTGTTTGTTGTTTGTGTTTTGTTGTGTTGATGTTTGTTTGTTTGTTGTGTTTGTTGTTTGTTTTGTTGTGTTTGTGTTTGTTTGATTGTTGTTTGTGTTTGTTGTGTTGTTGTTTGTTGTTTTGTTTGATTGTGTTGTTTTGTTGTTGTTTGTTGTTTGTTTTGTGTTTGTTGTGTTTGTTTGTGATTTTGTTGTGTTGTTTTGTTGTGTGTTTTGTTTGTGTTGTTGTTGTTGTGTTTTGTGTTTTGTTTGTTGTGTTGTGTTTGTTTTTGTGTTTGTTTTGTGTTGTTGTTTTGTGTTGTGTTTGTTGTTGTGTTTGTTGTGTGTTTGTTGTTTTGTTTGTGTTGTTGTGTTGTTTGTGATTGTTGTGTTGTGTTTGTTGTTTGATTTGTTGTTTGTGTTGTTGTGTTTGTGTTTGTTTGTTTGTTTTGTTGTTGTGTTTGTTGTTGTGTTTGTTGTTTTGTGTTGATTTTGTTTGTTGTGTTGTGATTTTTGTGTTTGTTGTTGTGTTTGTTGTGTTTGTTGTTGTTTTTGTGTTGTTTGTGTGTTGTTGTTTGTTGTTGTTGTGTTTGTTGTTGTGTTTTGTTGTTTGTTGTTTGTTTGATGTGTTTGTGTTTGATGTTGTTTGTTGTTGTTGTTTTGTTGTTGATTTTGTTTGTTTTGTGTTGTTGTTTGTGTTTTTGTGTTTGTTTGTTGTGTTGTTTTGTTGTTTGTTGTTGTTTGTTTGTTGTTTGATGTTTTGTTGTTTGTTGTTTGTTGTGATTGTTGTGTTTGTTGTGTTGTTTGTTTTTGTGTTGTTGTTTGTGTTGTTTTGTTGTGTTTTTGTTTGATTTGTGTTGTTTTGTGTTGTGTTTGTTTTGTTGTTGTGTTGTGTTGTTTGTTGTTTGTTGTGTGTTTTGTGTTGTTGTTTTGTGTTGTTTTGTTTGTTGTTTGTGTTGTTGTTGTGTTGTGTTGTTTGTTGTTTGTTGTTGATTGTGTTTTGTGTTTGTTGTTTTGTTTGTTGTTGTTTGTGTTGTTGTTTTTGTTGTTGTTTGTTTGTGTTGTTGTGTTTGATTGTTGTTGTTTGTGTTTGTTTTGTTGTTTGTTTTGTTGTTGTGTTTGATTGTTGTTTGTTGTTTTTGTGTTGTGTGTTGTTTTGTTGTTGTGTGTTGTGTGTTTGTGTGTTTGATGTTTGTGTTGTGTTTGTTTGTGTTGTTGTTGTTTGTTTGTTGATGTTTGTTTTGTTTGTTTGTTGTTGTTTGTGTTGTTGTTGTTTGTTTGTTTTGTTGTTGTTTGATGTTTTGTGTTTTGTTGTTGTTTGTTTTGTGTTGTTTGTGTGTTTTGTTTGTGTTTGTTGATTGTGTTGTGTTTTGTTTGTGTTGTGTTGTTGTTTTGTTTGTGTTTTGTTTTGTGTTGTGTTTGTTGTTTGTTGTTTGTTGTTTGTGTTGTGTTGTTTTGTTGTGTTTGTGTTGTTTGTTGTTTTTGTTGTGTTGTGATTTGTTGTTTTGTGTTTGTTGTTTGTTTTGTGTTTTGTTTGTTGTTGATGTGTGTTTTGTTTGTGTTTGTTGTTGTGTTGTTGTTTGTGTTGTTGTTTGTGTGTTGTTTGTTGTTTGTGTTGTTTGTGTTTTGTGTTGTTGATTGTTTTGTTGTTTGTGTTGTGTTGTTTGTTTTGTTTGTGTTGTGTTTGTTTTGTTGTGTTGTTTTGTGTTTGTTGTTGTGTTGATGTTTGTTGTGTTTGTTTGTGTGTTTGTTGTTTTGTTGTGTTTTGTGTTGTGTGTTTTGTTGTTTGTGTTTGTTGATTGTGTTTTGTGTTGTTTTGTTGTTTGTTGTTGTTGTTTGTTTGTTGTGTTTTTGTGTTGTGTTGTTTGTTTGTGTTGTTTGTTTTTGTGTGTTGTTTTGTGTTGTGTTGTTGTGTTTTGTGTTTGTTGTGTTTGTTGTTTTGTTGTGTTTGTGTTGATTGTTTGTGTTTGTTGTTTTGTGTTGTTGTTGTGTTTGTGTGTTTTTGTTGTGTTGTTTTTGTGTTTTGTTTGTTGTGTTGTGTTTTGTTTGTTGTTTGTGTTGTTTTTTGTGTTGTTGTTTTGTGTTTGTTGTTGTTTTTTTGTTTGTTGTGTTTTGTGTTGTTGTGTTTGTTTTGTGTTGTTTGTGTTTGTTGTGATTTGTGTTTGATTGTTGTTTTGTGTGTTGTGTTGTTGTTGTTTTGTTTGTTGTTTGTTGTTGTGTTTGTTTGTTGTTTTGATTGTTTGTTGTGTTGTGTTTGTTTTTGTTGTGTGTTGTTTGTGTGTTGTTGTTGTTGTTTTGTTGTGTTTGTTGTTTGTTGTTGTGTTTTGTGTTTGTTTGTTTTTGTGTGTTGTGATTTGTGTTGTTGTTGTTGTTTTGTTTGTGTTTGTTGTTTTTTGTTGTTGTTTGTGTTTGTTGTTGTTTGTGTGTTTGTTTGTGTTGTTGTTGTTTGTGTTGTGTTGTTGTGTTGTTGTTTGTGATTGTTGTGTTTGTTGTGTTGTTTTGTTGTGTTGTGTTTGTGATGTTTTGTGTTTGTTGTGTTGTGTTTGTGTTGTTGTGTTTTGTTGTTTGTGTTTGTTTGTTGTTTTGTGTTTGTGTGTTTGTTTTGTTGTGTTTGTGTTTGTTTGTTGTGTGTTTTTTTGTTGTGTTGTTTGTGTTTTGTTGTTTTGTTTGTGTTGTTTGTTGTTGTGTGTTTTTGTGTGTTGTTGTGATTTGTTGTTTTGTTGTGTGTTTGTTGTTTGTGTTGTTTTGTTGTGTGTTTGTTTGTTGTTTTGTGTGTTGTGTTTGTTTGTTGTTGTTGTTTGTGTTGTGTTTGTTTTGTTGTTTGTGATTGTTGTTGTGTTTGTTGTTGTGTTGTTTTGTGTTGTTTGTTGTTGTTGTGTGTTTGTTGTGTTGTGTGTTTTGTTGTTTGTGTGTTGTGTGTTGATTTGATTTGTTGTGTTTGTTTTGTTTGTTGTGTTGTTGTTTTGTTGTTTGTTTGTTTGTGTGTTTGTTGTTTGTGTGTTTTGTGTTGTTGTGTGATTTTGTTGTTTTGTGTGTTTGTTTTGTTTGTGTTTGTTTTGTTGTGTTGTTGTTTTGTTTTGATTGTGTGTTTGTTGTTGTTTGTTGATTTGTGTGTTTTGTTGTTTTGTGTTGTTTGTTGTTGATTGTGTTTGTTTGTTGTTGTTTGTGTGTGTTGTTTTGTGTGTTTGTTGTTGTGTTTTTGTTGTTGTGTTTGTGTTGTGTTGTTTTGTTTGTTTGTTGTTGTGTTTGTTTGTTGTTTGTTGTGTGATTTTGTTTGTTGTTGTTTGTGTTGTTTGTGATTTGTGTGTTGTTTTTTGATTGTTGTGTTGTTGTTGTTTGTTTGTGTGTTTTGTGTTTGTTTGTGTTGTTGTGTTTGTTTTGTTGTTGATTGTGTGTTTGATTGTTGTGTTGTTTGTTGTTTGTTGTTGTGTTTGTTGTTGTGTTTGTGTTGTTTTTGTTGTTGTGTTGTTTGTGTGTTGTGTTGTGTTTTTGTTGTTGTTGTTGTTTGTGTTTGTGTTTTGTGTTGTTGTTGTTTGTTGTTGTTGTGTTTGTTGTTGTGTTGTTTGTTTGTGTTGTTGTTTGTGTTTGTTGTGATTGTTGTTTGTGTTTGTTGTTGTTTGTTGATGTTTGTTGTTTTGTGTTGTTGTTGTTTTGTTTGTTGTGTTGTGTTTTTGTTTGTTTGTTGTGTTTTGTTGTGTTTTGTTTGTTGTGTTTGTGTTGTTTTTGTTGTTTGTTTGTGTTGTGTTTTGTGTGTTGATGTTTGTGTTGTTTGTTTTGATGTTTGTTTTTGTGTTTGTGTGTTTTTTGTGTTGTTTGTTGTTGTTTGTTGTTGATTGTTTTTGTTTTTTGTTGTGTTGATTGTTTGTGTTTTGTTGTTTGTTGTGTTTGTGTTTGTGTTGTTTTGTGTTGTGTTGTTTTTGTGTTTGTTGTGTTTGTTGTTGTGTTTGTTGTTTGTTGTTGTTTTGTTGTTGTGTTGTTTGTTGTTTGTTGATGTTTTTGTGTTTTGTTTTGTTGTTGTTTTGTTGTTTGTTTTTGTTTGTGTTTGTGTTGTTTGTGTTGTTTGTTGTTTTGTTGTGTTTTTGTTGTGTTTGTGTGTTTTGTTGTGTTTGTGTTGTGTTGTTTTGTGATGTTGTTTGTTTGTTTGTTGTTTTGTGTTGTTGTTTTTGTTGATGTTGTTTTGTTGTTGTTGTTGATTTTGTTGTTGTTTTTGTGTTTGTGTTGTTTGTTTGTGTTTTGTTTTGTGTTGTGATGTGTTGTTTTGTTGTTTGTTGTTTGTTGTTGTTTGTTGTGTTTGTGATTTGTTTGTGTGTGATTGTTTGTTTTGTGTTGTTTGTTGTTTTGTTGTGTTGTTTTGTGTTGTTTGTTGTGTGTTGTTTTTTGTTGTTGTTTGTTGTGTTTGTTTGTGTTTGTTGTTTTGTGTTTGTTGTTGTGTTTTGTTTGTTGATTTGTGTTGTTGTGTTTGTTGTTGTTGTTTGTGTTGTTGTGTTTTGTTGTGTTGTTTGTGTTTTGTTGTTTTTGTGTGTTTGTTGTTTGTGTTGTTTTGTTGTTGTTGTGTTGTTTTGTTTGTTGATTTGTTTGTTGTTGTGTGTTGTTGTTTGTTTGTTGTTTGTGTTGTGTTGTTGTTTTGTTGTGTTGTTGTTTTTGTTGATTGTTTGTGTTTGTTTGTTGTGTTTTGTGTTTTGTTTTGTGTTGTGTTTTGTGTTTGTTTGTTGTTTTGTTTGTGTTTGTGTTGTGTGTTTTTGTTGTTGTTTGTGTTTGTGTTGTTTTTGTTGTTTGTGTTTGTGTTGTGTTTGTTGTTGTTGATTTGTTTTTGTTTGTTTTTGTTGTGTTTGTTGTTTTGTTGTTGTGTTTGTTTGTGTTGTTGTTTTGTGTTTTGTTGTTTGTTTGTGTTTGTTGTGTGTTTTGTTTGTTGTGTTGTTTTGTTTTTGTTGTTTGTGTTGTTTGTGTTTTGTGTTTGTGTTGTTGTTTTGTGTGTTTGTTTGTGTTGTTTGTTGTTGTGTTGTTTTGTGTTGTGTTTGTTGTTTGTGTTGTTGTTGTTTGTGTTGTTTGTTGTTTGTGTTTGTGTTGTTTGTTTGTGTTTTGTTGTTGTTTGTTGTTTTGTTGTGTTTTTGTTTGTTGTTTTGTGTGTTGTGTTGTGTTTGTTGTGTTTTTTGTGTTTGTTTGTTGTTGTTTTGTTGTGTTGTTGTGATTTTGTTGTTTGTGTTGTGTGTTGTTTGTTTGTTTTGTGTTTGTTGTGTTTGTTTGTTGTTTGTTGTGATTGTTGTTGTGTGTTTGTTGTTTGTTGTTTGTTGTTGTGTGATTGTTTGTGTTTGTTGTTTTGTTTGTGTTGTTGTGTTGTTGTTTGTTGTGTTGTTGTTTGTGTTTGTTGTTGTTGTGTTTGTTGTGTTTTTGTTTGTTTGTGTGTTTTGTGTTTTTTGTTGTGTTGTTGTGTTGTGTTTGTTGTTTTGTGTTGTGTTTGTTGTTGTTTGTTGTTGTTTGTTGTTTTGTGTTGTTTGATTGTGTTTTTGTGTTGTTTGTTTTGTTGTTGTGTTTTGTGTTGTTGTTTGTTGTGTTTTTGTGTTTGTTTGTTTTGTTGTTTGTTTTGTGTTGTTGTTGATTTGTGTTGTTTGTGTTTGTGTTGTGTTGTTGTTGTGTTGTTGTTTGTTGTTTGTGTTGTTTTGTGTTTTGTGTTGTTGTGTGTGTTGTGTTGTTTGTGTTGTTTGTTTGTGTTGTTTGTTGTTGTGTTTTGTTGTGTTTGTTGTTGTGTTGTTTGTTGTTGTTGTGTTGTGTTTGTGTTGTTTGTGTTGTTTGTTTGTTGTTTTTGTTTGTGTTGTGTTTTGTTTGTTTGTGTTGTGTGTTGTTTGTGTTGTTGTGTGTTTGTTGTTTTGTTGTTGTGTTTTGATTGTGTTGTTTTGTTTTGTTGTGTTTGTGTTTGTTGTTTTGTGTTTTGTGTTGTTGTTTGTTTGATGTTTGTGTTGTTTGTTGTTGTGTTGTTTTTGTGTTTGTTGTTGTTTGTTGTTTGTGTTGTTTTGTGTTTGTGTTGTGTTGTTTGTTGTTTGTTGATTTTGTGTTTGTTGTTTGTTTGTGTGTTGTTGTTGTTGTGTTTGTTGTTTGTGTGTTGTTTTGTTGTTGTGTTGTTTTGTTGTGTTGTGTGTTGTTGTTGTGTGTTTTTTGTGTTGTTTTGTTGTTTGTTTTGTGTGTTTGTTGTGTTGTTGTTTGTTGTTGTGTGTTTTGTTTGTTGTTTGTTGTGTTTTTGTTTGTGTTTGTGTTTGTTTGTGTGTTTGTTTGTTGTTTTGTGTTGTTTTGTGTTGTTTTGTGTTTGTGATTTTGTTGTGTTGTGTTGTTTTGTTGTTTGTGTGTTGTTGTGTTGTTTGTGTTTGTGTTTTGTTGTGTTGTTGTTTTGTGTTGTTTGTTGTTGTTTTGTGTTTGTTGTGTTGTGTTTTGTTGTGTTGTTTTGTGTTGTTTGTTTGTTGTGTTGTTTTGTGTTTGTTGTTTGTGTTGTGTTTGTTTGTTGTTTGTGTTGTTGTGTTGTGTTTGTTGTGTTGTGTTTTGTTGTGTGTTTGTTGTTGTTGTGTTGTTTTGTTGTGTTGTTGTTTGTGTTTTGTTTGTTGTGTTTGTGTTGTGTTGTTTTGTTTTGTGTTGTTGTTTGTTTGTTGTTGTTTGTGTTGTGTGTTTGTGTTTGTTGTTGTTTTTGTGTTTGTGTTTGTTTGTTTTGTTGTGTGTTGTTTGTTTGTTGTTTGATTGTGTGTTGTGTTTTGTGTTGTTTGTGTGTTGTTGTTTTTGTTGTTTGTTTTTGTGTTTGTGTTTGTGTTGTTGTGTTGTGTTTTGTTGTTTGTTTGTTGTGTTGTGTTTGTGTGTTTTTTGTTGTTGTTGTTTTGTTTGTTGTTTTGTTGTGTTTGTTGTGTTTTGTTTGTTTGTTGTTTGTTGTTGTTTTGTGTTGTGTTGTGTGTTTGTGTTGTGTTTGTGTTTTGATTGTTGTTTGTGTTTTTTGTTTGTTGTGTTGTTGTTTGTTGTGTTTGTTGTGTTTGTTGTTTTGTTGTGTTTGTGTGTTTGTTTGTTTGTGTTGTTGTGTGTTTTGTTGTTTTGTGTTGTTGTTGTGTTTGTGTTTTGTTGTTGTTGTGTTGTTTGATGTTTTTGTGTTTTGTTGTTTGTTGTGTTTTGTTGTGTTGTGTTGATTTTGTTGTTTGTTGTTTTGTTTTGTTGTGTTGTGTTTGTTGTGTTTGTGTTTGTTGTGTTTGTGTGTTTGTTGTTTTGTGTTGTGTTGTTGTGTTGTGTTTGTTTTTGATTTGTGTTGTTTGTTGTGTTTTGTTGTGTTGTGTTTGTTGTTGTTTGTGTGTTTTGTTTGTTGTGTTGTTGTGTTTGTGATTTGTTGTTGTTGTGATGTTTTTGTTGTTTGTGTTGTTTTGTTTGTGTTGTGTTGTTGTTTGTTGTTGTTTTGTTGTGTTGTGTTTTGATGTTTGTTGTTGTTTTTGTGTGTTGTTGTTGTGTTTGTTTGTTGTGTTGTGTTGTTTTGTTTGTGTTTGTTGTGTTTGATTTTTGTGTGTTTGATTGTTGTGTTGTTTGTGTTGTTGTGTTGTGTTGTGTTGTTTTGTTTTGTGTTTTGTTGTGTTTGTGTTTGTTGTGTTGATTGTTTTTGTGTGTTGTTTGTTTTGTGTTTGTTGTGTGTTTGTTGTTGTGATTTGTGTTTGTGTTTGTTGTTGTGTTTTGTTGTTTGTGTTGTTGTTGTGTTGTGTGTTTGTTTTGTTGTGTTGTGTTTGTTTTTGTTGTGTTGTGTGTTGATGTTTGTGATTTGTTGTTTTGTGTTTGTGTTTTGTTGTTGTGTTTTTTGTTGTTTTGTGTTGTTGTTTGTTTGTGTGTGTTGTTGTTGTTTGTGTTGTTTGTTTGTTGTGTTTGTTTGTGTGTTTTGTGTTGTTTGTTTGTTTTGTTGTTGATGTTTGTTGTGTTTTTGTGTTTTGTTGTTTGTGTGTTGTTTGTTGTGTTTGTTTGTTGTTTTGTGTGTGTTTTGTTTGTTGTTTGTTGTGTTTGTTGTGTTGTTTGTGTTTGTTTGTTTTGTTTGTGTTTGTTGTTGTTTTGTTGTTTGTTGATGTTTGTGTGTTGTGTTTGTTTGTGTTGTTTGTTGTGTGTTGTTTGTGTTTGTTGATTTTGTTGTTTGTGTGTTGTTTTGTTGTTGTTTGTTGTTTGTTTGTTTGTGATTGTTGTGTTGTTTGTGATTTGTTGTTTGTTGTGTTGTTGTTTGTGTGTTGTTGTTTGTTGTTTTGTTGTGTTTTTGTGATGTTTGTTGTTGTTGTTTGTGTTTGTTTGTTGTGTTTTTGTTGTTTGTGTTGTTTTGTTGTGTTGTTGTTGTTTTTGTTGATTGTTTGTGTTGTTGTGTTGTTTTGTGTGATTGTTGTGTTTTGTTGTGTTGTTGTTTTGTGTTGTGTTTTGTTTGTTGTTGATTTGTTGTTGTTTGTTGTTGTGTTGTGTTGTTGTTTTGTTGTTTGTTGTTTTGTTGTGTTGTTTTGTGTGTTTGTTGTTGTTGTGTTTTGTGTTGTTGTTTGATTTGTTTGTTGTTGTTTGTTGTGTTTTGTTGTTGTGTTTGTTGTTGTGTTTGTTTGTGTTTTGTTGTGTTGTTTTGTGTGATTTGTTGTTGTTTGTGTGTTTTGTTTGTGTTGTTTGTGTTTGTTGATTTGTGTTTGTTTGTTGTGTTTTGTTGTTTTGTGTGTTTTTTGTTTGATTTTGTGTTTTGTTGTGTTGTTTGTGTTGTTGTGTTGTTTGTGTTGTTGTTTTGTTGTGTTTTTGTGTTTGTGTGTTGTTTTTGTTGTTTGTTGTGTTTTGTGTTGTTGTTGTGTTGTTTTGTTGTGTTGATTTTGTTTGTTGTTTGTGTTGTTGTTTTGTTGTTTTGTGTTTGTTTTGTGTGTGTTGTTGTTTGATTTTTTTGTTTGTTTTGTTGTGTGATTTTGTTTTGTGTTGTTTTGTTGTGTTTTTGTGTTTGTTGTTTGTTGTTGTTTTGTGTTGTTGTGTTGTTTTGTGTGTTGTTTGTGTTGTTGATGTTGTTTTGATTTGTTGTTTGTGTTGTGTTTGTTTTTGTTGTGTTTGTTTTGTTTTTGTTGTTTGTGTTGTTTGATGTTTTTGTTGTGTTGTTTTGTTTGTTGATTGTGTTTGTTGTTGTTTTGTGTGTTTGTTGTGTTTTGTTGTTTTGTTGTTGTGTGTTTGATGTTTTTGTTGTTGTTTTTGTGTTTGTTTGTGTGTTGTTTTGTTTGTGTTGTGTTTTTGTTGTTGTGTTTTGTGTTGTTGTTTGTGTTTGTGTTGTTTTGTTGTTGTTGTGTTTGTTGTTTTGTTTGTTTGTTGTTGTTTTGTTTGTGTTTTTGTGTTGTGTGTTGTTTTGTGTGTGTTGTTTTGTGTTGTTTTGTGATTTTTGTTGTGTTGTTTGTTTGTGTTTTGTTGTGTTTGTTGTTGTTTGTGTTTTGTGTTTGTTGTTGTTTGTTTGTGTTTTTGTTTGTTGTTTGTGATTGTTGTTTGTTTTGTGTTTGTTTTGTTGTTGTGTTGTTTGTTTGTTGATTTGTGTTTGTTTGTGTTGTTTTTTGTTTGTGTTGTTTGTTGTTTGTTGTTTTTGTGTTGTTTGTTTTGTGTTTGTTGTTGTGTTTTGTTTGTTTTTTGTGTTGATGTTTGTTGTGTTTTGTTGTTTTTTGTGTTGTTGTTTTGTGTTTTGTTTGATTTGTTTTGTTTTTGTTGTTGTTGTGTTTGTGTTTGTTTTGTTGTGTTTGTTTTGTGTTTGTTTGTTGTTTGTTGTTGTTTGTGTTTGTTGTGTTGTTTGTTTGTTGTTTGTGATTTTTGTGTTGTTGTTGTTGTTTTGTTGTGATTGTTTGTTGTTTTTGTTTGTTGTTGTTTTGTTGTTGTTTGTTGTTTGTGTTTGTTGTTGTTTTGTTTGTGTTGTTTTGTGTTGTTTTGTTTTGTTTGTGATTTGTTGTTTTGTGTTTGATTTGTGTGTTTTGTTGTTGTGTTGTTGTTTTGTTTTTGTGTTGTGTTTGTTTTGTTGATTGTTTTGTGTTTTGTTTGTGTTTGTTTGATTGTTTTGTTTTGTTTGTTTTGTGTTTGTGTTGTTTTGTGTTTGTTTTGTTTGTGTTGTGTTGTTTGTGTTGTGTTTTGTTGATTTGTTTTGTTGTGTTTTGTGTTTTGTTTTGTGTGTTTGTTGTGTTTTGTTGTTTGTGTTTGTGTTGTTGTTGTTTGTTTGTTGTTGTTTTGTTTTTGTTGTTTTGTTTGTTGTTTGTGATTTTGTTTGTTTTGTTGTTTGTTGTTGTGTTTTGTTTGTGTTGTTTGTTGTTTGTTTGTTTTTGTGTTTGTTTTTTGTTGTTTTGTGTTTGTGTTTGTTTGTTGTTTTGTTTTTGTGTTTTTGTTGATTGTGTTTGTTTTGTGTTGTTTGTTTGTTGTTTTGTTTTGTTTGTTTGTTGATTTGTTTTTGTTTTTTGTGTTTGTTGTTGTTTGTTGTTTTGTTTTGTTTGTTGTTTGTTGTGTTTTTGTTTGTGTTTGTTGTGTTTGTTGTTTTGTTTGTGTTTGTTTTGTTGTTTGTTTGTGTTGTTTTGTGTTGTTTTTGTTGATTGTTTGTTTGTTTTGTTTTTGTGTGTTGTTTGTTGTGTTTTGTTGTTTGTTGTTTTGTTTGTTTGTGTTTGTTTTGTTGTGTTGTTTTGTTTGTTGTTTTTTTGTTTGTTTGTTTTTGTTGTTTTGTTTGTGTTTTTGTTTGTTTTGTTTGTGTTGTTGTTTGTTTTTTTTGTTTTTGTTGTTTTTTGTGTGTTTGTTTGTTTTGTTTTTGTGTTTGTTGTTGTTTGTGTTGTGTTTTTTGTTTGTGTTGTTTTGTTTTTGTTGTTGTTTGTTGTTTTGTTTGTTTGTTGTTTTTGTTGTGTTTGTTGTTTGTTTGTTTGTTGTGTTTGTTGTTTGTTTTGTTGTGTTGTTTTGTTTGTGTTTTTTGTGTTGTTGTTTTGTTGTTGTTTGTGTTTGTTTTGTTTGTGTTTGTTTTTTGTTTGTTGTTTTGTTGTTTTTGTTGTTTTGTTGTTTGTTTTGTTGTTTTTGTTTTGATGTTGTTTTTGTTGTTTGTTGTTTGTTTTTTTGTGATTTTGTTGTTTTTTGTTTTGTTTGTTGTTTTGTTGTGTTTGTTTGTGTTGTTTTGTTTGTTTTTGTGTGTTTGTTTTGTTGTTTGTGTTTTGTTTGTTTGTTTTGTTGTTTGTTGTTTGTTGTTTGTTGTTTTGTTTGTTTTGATTGTTGTTTGTGTGTTTGTTTTGTGTTTGTTGTTTTGTTTGTTGTTTTGTTTGTTTTGTTTTTGTTGTTGTTTTTTTGTTTTGTTGATTTTTGTGTTGTTTGTTTTGTTTTGTTTTGTTGTTTGTTGTTTTGTGTTTGTTTGTTGTTTTGTTTTTGTTGTTTGTTTTTGTTGTTTTTTGTTTTGTTGTTTTGTTGTGTGTTTGTTTGTTGTTTTGTTGTTGTTTTTTGTTTGTTTGTTTTGTTGTTTTTGTTTGTTTTTGTGTTTTTGTTTTGTTTTTGTGTTTGTGTTGTTTTTGTGTTGTTTGTTTTTTTGTTTGTTGTTTGTTTTTTGTGTTTTGTTTGTTGTGTTTGTTTTTTGTTTGTGTTTTTTGTTTTGTTGTTGTTTGTTGTTTTTGTTGTGTTTTTTTGTTTGTTGTTTTGTTTGTTTGTGTGTTTGTTTGTTTTTTTGTTGTTTGTTTGTTTTTGTTGTTTGTTTTTTTGTTTGTGTTTTGTTTTTGTTGTTGTTTGTGTTTTTTGTTGTTTTGTTTTGTTTTTGTTGTTTTTTGTGTTGTTTTTGTTTTGTTTGTTTTTTGTTGTTTTGTTTTGTGTTTGTTTTTTGTTTTTGTTGTGTTTTTTGTTTGTTGTTTTGTTGTGTTGTTTTTGTGTTTGTTGTGTTTTGTTGTTTTTGTTTTGTGTTTTGTTTTGTGTTTTGTTGTTTGTTGTTGTTTTGTTGTTTGTGTTGTTTTTTTGTGTTGTTTTTTGTTGTGTTGTTTTGTTGTGTTTTTGTTTTGTTTTGTGTTTGTTTTGTGTTTTGTTGTTGTTTTTGTTTGTTTTGTTTTGTTTTTGTTTGTTTGTTTTTGTTGTTGATTGTGTTTGTGTTTTGTTGTTTTGTTTGTTTGTGTTGTTTGTTTGTTTTGTTGTGTTTGTTTTTTGTTTTGTTTTGTTGTTTTGTTTTTTGTTTGTTTGTGTTTGTTGTGTGTTGTTTTGTTTTGTGTTGTGTTTTGTTTTTGTTTTGTTGTGTTGTTTTTGTTTGTGTTTTGTTGTGTTGTTGTGTGTTTGTTTGTTTGTTTTGTTGTGTTTTTGTGTTGTTGTGTTTTGTTTGTTTGTTTTTGTGTTTTTGTGTTTTGTTGTGTTGTGTTTTTGTTTGTTGTTTGTGTTTGTTTGTTTTTGTTTGTTGTGTTGTTTGTGTTTGTTTTGTTTGTGTTGTGTTTGTTGTGTTTGTGTTGTTGTTGTTTGTTTGTTGATTGTTGTTGTGTTTTGTTTGTGTTTGTTGTTGTTGTTTGTGTTTTGTTTGTTTGTTGTTTGTGTTTTTGTTTTTGTGTGATTGTTGTTGTTTTGTGTTTGTTTTGTGTTTTGTTGTTTTGTTGTGTTGTGTGTTGTTTGTTGTTTGTTTGTGTTTGTGATTGTTTGTGTTGTTTTGTTGTTGTTTTTGTTTGTTTTGTTTTGTTGTGTTTGTTGTTGTGTTGTTTTGTGTGTTTGTTTGTGTTGTTTGTTGTTGTGTTTGTTGTTTTGTTTGTTTGTGTTGTTGTGTGTTTTGTTTGTTGTTTTGTGTTTGTTTGTTTGTTTTGTTGTTGTTTGTTTGTTGTGTTTTGTTGTGTGTTTTTGTTGTTTGTTGTGTTTTGTTGTGTTTGTGTGTTTTTGTTGTTTTTTGTTTTGTTGTTGTGTTGTTTTGTTTGATTGTTTGTTGTTGTTTGTTTTGTGTTTGTTTGTTTTGTGTTTGTTGTGTGTTGTTGTTTGTGTTTGTTTGTTGTTTTTGTTGTGTTGTTTTGTTTTGTTTGTTTTTGTTGTTTTGTTTGTGTTGTGTTTGTTGTTTGTTTTGTGTTGTTTGTGTTTTGTTTGTTTGTGTGTTTGTTGTTGTGTTGTGTTTGTTTGTTGTTTGTTTGTTGTTTTGTTTGTGTTGTTTTGTTTGTTGTTTTTGTTTGTGTTTGTGTTGTTTGTTGTTTGTTTTGTGTTGTTTGTGTTTGTTGTTGTTGTTGTTTTGTTGTTTTGTGTTGTTTTTGTTGTTTGTTGTTTTTGTGTTTGTGTTGTTTGTTTTGTTTTGTGTTGTTGTGTGATTTTTGTTTGTTGTTTGTTGTGTTGTTTTGTTTGTGTGTTTTGTGTTGTTTGTTTTGTTTGTGTTGTTGTTGTTTGTGTTGTTGTTTTTGTTGTTGTTTGTGTTGTTTGTTTTTTTGTTTGTTTTGTGTGTGTTGTTTGTTTTTGTTTGTTGTGTTTGTTGTGTTTGTTGTTTTGTGTTTGTTGTGTTGTTTTTTGTGTTGTGTTGTTTTGTGTTTTGTTTGTTGTTTTGTTGTGTTGTTGTTGTTTGTTTTTTTGTGTTGTTTTGTTGTTTTGTGTTTGTTGTGTGTTTGTTTGTGTTTTTGTTTTGTTTGTGTGTTGTTTGTTTGTTGTGTTTTTGTTGTTGTGTTTGTTGTTGTTGTTTTGTTTGTTGTGTTTGTTGTTTTTGTTTGTGTTGTGTTTGTGTGTTTGTGTTTTTTGTGTTGTTTGTGTTTTGTTGTTGTTTGTTGTTTTGTTTGTGTTGTTGTTTGTTGTTTGTTTTGTGTGTTTGTGTTTGTTTTTGTTTTGTTGTGTTTGTGTGTTTTTGTGTTGTGTTTTTGTGTTGTTGTGTTTGTTGTTTGTTTTGTGTTGTTTGTGATGTTTTGTTGTTTGTGTTTTTGTTTTGTTTGTTGTTTTTGTTGTTGTTTTGTGTTTGTTGTGTTTGTTTTTGTTGTGTTGTTTTGTTTTGTTGTTTGTTGTGTTTGTTTTGTTTTTGTGTTTTGTTGTTTGTTGTGTTTTGTTTTGTGTTGTTTTTGTTGTTTTTTGTGTTGTTTTGTTGTTTGTGTTGTGTTTTGTTTTGTTTGTTGTGTTTGTTGTGTTTTTGTTGTTTGTTGATTTGTTGTGTTTGTTTGTGTTGTTGTGTGTTTTGTTTGTTGTGTTTGTTGTTGTTGTTTTGTGTTGTTGTGTGTTGTTTTTGTTTGTTGTGTTTGTTGTTTTTGATTGTGTTTTGTGTGTTTGTGTTGTTGTTTGTGTTTTTGTTGTTGTGTTTGTTGTGTTTGTTGTTTGTTGTTGTTGTGTTTTGTTGTTGTTGTGTTGTTTTGTGTTTGTTTTGTTGTTTGTGTTTGTTGTGTTGTGTTGTGTTTTTGTGTTTGTGTTTTGTTGTGTTTTGTTGTTGTTTGTGTTGTTGTTTGTTTTGTGTTTGTGTTGTTTGTTTTTTGTTGTTGATGTTGTTTGTGTTTTGTGTTGTTGTTTGTTGTTGTTTGTGTTGTGTTTGTTTGTTGTGTTTGTTTGTTGTGTTTTGTTGTTTGTGTTGTGTGTTGTTGTTTTGTTGTTTGTTGTTTGTGTTGTTGTTGTGTTTGTGTTGTGTTGTTGTTTGTGTTGTTTGTGTGTTGTTTTGTTGTTTTGTTTGTTGTTTGTTTGTTGTTTTTGTGTGTGTTTGTTGTTGTTTTGTGTTTGTTGTGTTTTGTTGTTTGTGTTTTGTTGTGTTTTGTTGTGTTTGTTGTTGTGTTTGTTGTTTTTGTTGTTGTGTTGATTTTGTTGTGTTTGTGTTGTTTGTTGTTGTGTTTGTTGTTTGTGTTTTTGTGTTGTGTTTTGTTTGTTGTTTGTGTTGTTGTGTTTGTGTTTTTGTTGTTTGTGTTTGTTTTGTGTTTGTGTTTTTGATGTTGTTTGTTTTGTGTTGTGTTTGTTTGTGTTTGTGTTTGTTTTGTTGTGTTGTTGTTTTTGTTGTG
This sequence comes from Pseudopleuronectes americanus, assembly GCA_038501795.1. Taxonomy (NCBI): domain Eukaryota; kingdom Metazoa; phylum Chordata; class Actinopteri; order Pleuronectiformes; family Pleuronectidae; genus Pseudopleuronectes; species Pseudopleuronectes americanus. The sequence goes on along the minus strand of JBAMIH010000099.1, from coordinate 15,997 downwards.
TTGTTTGTGTTGTTGTTGTTTGTGTTGTTTGTTGTTTTGTGTGTTGTTTGTGTTGTGTGTTTGTTGTGTTGTTTGTTGTTTGTGTGTTGTGTTTGTTGTGTTTTGTTGTTGTTTGTGTTGTGTTGTTGTTTTGTGTTGTGTGTTTTTGTGTTTGTTGTTGTTGTGTTTTTTGTTGTGTTTGTTGTTGTGTTTGTGTTGTTTTGTGTTGTGTTTGTTGTGTTGTTTGTTGTTTGTGTTGTTGTGTTTTGTTGTTGTGTTTGTTTGTGTTGTGTTGTTTGTTGTTTTGTTGTTGTTTTGTTTGTTGTGTTTGTTTGTGTTGTTGTGTTGTTGTGTTTGTTTGTGTTTGTTTGTGTTGTTGTTTGTGTTGTTTTGTGTTTGTGTGTTGTGATTGTGTTTGTGTTTGTGTTTGTTTGTGTTTGTTGTTGTTTGTGTTTGTGTTTGTGTGTTGTTTTTTGTGTGTTTGTGTTTGTGTTGTTTTTGTTTGTGTTGTTGTTTGTTGTTTGTTGTTTGTTTGTGTTTGTTTGTTGTTGTGTTGTTTTGTGTTTGTTGATTGTGTTGTGTTGTTTGTTGTTTGTTTGTGTGTTTTTGTGTTGTGTTGTTTGTTGTTGTTGTTTGTTGTGTTTGTTGTTTGTTTGTGTTTTTGTGTTGTGTTGTTTTGTTTGTGTTTGTTGTGTTTGTTGTTTTGTTGTGTTTTGTGTTGTTTTGTTGTTGTGTTGTTTGTTGTTTGTGTTTGTGTGTTTGTTGTTGTGTTGTTTTGTGTTGTTGTTGTTGTTTTGTGTTGTTTTGTTTTGTTGTTGTTTGTTGTTGTTTTGTTTGTTGTTGTTTGTTTGTTGTGTTTTGTTTGTTTTTTGTGTTGTGTTGTTTTTGTTGTTTGTGTTTTTGTGTTGTTTGTTTTGTTTGTGTTTGTTTTGTTTGTTGTGTGTTGTGTTGTTTGTGTGTTTTTTGTGTTTGTTTGTTGTGTTTTTGTTTGTTTTGTTGTTTGTTTGTTTTGTGTGTTGTTGTTTGTGTTGTTTTGTTGTTGTTTTGTTGTTTTTTTGTGTTTGTTGTTGATTTGTGTTGTGTTTTGTTGTTTGTGTTGTGTTTGTGTTGTTGTTTGTTGTTTTGTGTTGTGTTGTTTGTTTTGTTGTTTGTGTTGTTTTGTTTGTTTGTTGATTTGTGTTGTTTGTTTGTTGTTTGTTGTGTGTTTGTTTGTTGTTGTTTTTGTTTGTGTGTTGTTTGTTGTGTTTTGTGTTTGTTTGTTGTGTTGTTTTGTTTTGTTGTTTGTGTTTGTGTTTGTTGTTGTTTTGTTGTGTTTTGTTGATTTGTGTTTTGTGTTGTTGTGTTTGTTGTTGTGTTGTTTTGTTGTTGTGTTGTGTTTTGTTTGTTGTGTTGTGTTGTGTTTTTGTTGTTTGTGTTGTTTGTTGTTGTTTGTGTGTTTTGTTGTTGTGTTTGTTGTTTGTTGTTTGTGTTGTTGTTTTGTGTTGTTTGTGTTTTGTTTGTGTTGTTTTTGTGTGTTGTTGTTTTGTTTTGTTGTTTGTGTTTGTTGTGTTTGTTTTGTTTGTGTTTTGTTGTTTGTGTTTTGATGTTGTTGTTTGTTTTGTTGTGTTTTGTGTTTGTTGTTTGTTGTTGTGTTTGTTGTTTTTTGTGTTGTGTTTTGTTTGTTTTGTGTTTGTGTGTGTTTTGTTTGTTGTTTGTGTTGTGTGTTTGTTGTGTTGTTGTTTTGTGTTGTTGTGTTTGTGTTGTTTGTGTTTTTGTTTGTGTTTTGTGTGTTGATGTTTGTTGTTTGTTTGATTGTGTTGTGTTGTTTGTTTGTTTTTGTTGTTTGTTGTTGTTTGTGTTGTGTGTTTTGTTTGTTGTGATGTTGTGTTTGTTGTTTTGTTGTTTGTGTTGTTTTGTTGTGTTGTTTTGTTTGATTGTGTTGTTTTGTGTGTTGTGTTGTTGTTGTGTTTGTGTTGTTGTTTGTTGTGTTGTTGTGTTTGTTTTGTTGTTTGTTGTTGTGTTTGTTGTTTTGTGTTTTGTTTGTTGTGTTGATGTGTTGTTTTGTGTTTGTTGTTGTTTGTTGTTGTTGTTTTTGTTTGTGTGTTGTGTTGTTGTGTTTGTTGTTGTGTTGTTTGTGTTTGTGTTTGTTGTGTTGTTTGTTGTTTGTTGTGTTTGTGATTGTTTGTTGTTTGTGTGATTGTGTTGTTGTGTGTTGTTTGTGTTGTTTGTGTTTTGTTTGTTGTTGTGTTTGTGTTGTTGTGTTGTTGTTTTGTGTTGTTTGATTGTTGTTTGTTGTGTGTTTGTGTGTTTTGTTGTTTTGTTTGTGTTGTTTGTGTTGTTTGTGTGTTGTTGTGTTGTGTTGTGTGTGTTGTTTTTGTGTTTGTTGTGTTGTTTGTTTGTGTTTGTTTGTTGTTGTGTGTTTTGTTGTGTTTGTTTGTTGTTTTGTTTTTGTTGTTTGTGTTGATTGTTTTGTGTTGTTTGTTGTTGTTGTTTGTTGATTTGTGTGTTTTGTTTGTGTTTGTTGATTTGTTTGTGTTTGTTGTTTGTTTTGTGTTGTTTGTGTTGTTGTTTGTGTTGTTTGTTTTGTTGTTGTTGTTTGTGTGTTTTTGTTTGTGTTTGTTGTTTGTTGTTGATGTTTTTGTTGTGTTGATGTTTGTTTTGTTGTGTTTGTGTTGTTGTGTTGTGTTTGTTGTTTGTTGTTTGTTGTTTTGTGTTTGTTGTTGTGTTGTTGTTGTTTGTTGTTGTTTGTGTGTTTGTTGTTTGATTGTGTGTTTGTTGTTGTTGTTGTTGTTGTTTGTTGTGTTTTGTGTTGTTGTTGTGTTTTGTTTTGTTGTGTTTGTGTTGTTGTTTGTTGTTTTGTGTGTTGTGTTGTGTTTGTTGTTGTGTTGTTTGTGTTTGTGTTGTTGTTGATTGTTTGTTGTTGTTTGTGTTGTTTTGTTGTTTGTTGTTGTGATGTTGTTGTTGTTGTGTTTGTTTTGATTTGTTGTGTTGTGTTGTGATTGTTGTGTTGTTTGTGTTGTTTTGTGTTGTGTGTTTTGTTGTTGTTTTGTGTTTGTTTGTGTTGTTGTTTGTTGTTTGTTGTTGTGTGTTTGATGTTGTTGTGTTTGTTGTTTTGTTGTGTTGTGTTTTGTGTGTTGTGTTGTGTTTGTTGATGTTGTTTGTGTTTGTGTTGTTGATTGTTGTGTGTTGTGTTGTTGTTTTGTGTTGTTGTTGTTGTTTGTGTTTGTGTGTGTTGTTTGTTGTTTGTGTGTTGTTTGTGTTTGTGTTTGTTTGTGTTGTGTTTGTTGTTTGTGTTGTTTTGTGTGTTGTTGTGTTTGTGTTTTTGTGTGTTTGTTTTGTGTTTGTGTTGTTTGTTGTGTTGTTGTTGTGTTTGTTTGTTGTGTTGTTGTTGATTTGTGTTTGTGTTGTTGTGTTTTTGTTGTGTGTTTGTGTTGTTGTGTTTGTTGTGTGTTGTGTTGTGTTGTTTGTTGTGTTGTTGTTTGTTGTTTGTGTTTGTTGTGTTGTTGTGTTGTTTGTTGTGTTGTGTTGTGTTTTGTTTGTTGTTGTGTGTTGTGTTTTTGTGTTGTGTTGTTTTGTTGTGTTGTTTTGTGTGTTGTTTTGTGTTGTTGTTGTTGTTGTGTTGTGATGTTGTGTTTGTGTGTTTGTTGTTGATGTTGTGTTTGTTGTGTTTGTGTTGTTGTTTTGTTGTGTGTTTGTTGTGTTGTGTGTTGTTTGTGTTTTGTTGTGTGTTGATTTTGTTTGTGTGTTGTGTGTTTGTTGTTGTTTTGTGTTGTTGTGTGTTGTTTGTGTTGTTGTGTTTGTTGTGTTGTTTGTGTTGTGTTTGTTGTTGTTGTTGTTGTGTTGTGTGTGTTTTTGTTTGTTGTTGTGTTGTTTGTGTTGTGTTGTTTGTTGTGTTTTGTTGTTTTGTGTTTTTGTTTTGTGTGTTGTTTGTGTTGTGATTTGTTTTGTTTGTGTTGTTGTTGTGTTGTTGTGTTTGTTGTTTTGTTGTTTGTGTTGTGTTGTTGTGTTTTGTTGTGTGTTGTTGTGTGTTGTTTTGTTGTTGTTGTGTTGTTGTTGTTGTGTTTTGTTGTGTGTTGTTGTTTTGTTTGTGTTGTGTTTTGTTGTGTTTGTTGTGTGTTGTTTGTGTGTTGTGTTGTTGTGTGTTTGTGTTGTTTGTGTTGTGTTGTGTTTGTGTGTTTTGTGTGTTGTTTGTGTTGTTGTTTGATGTGTTGTTGTTGTGTTTGTGTTTGTTGTGTTGTTTTGTGTGTTGATTTGTGTTGTGTGTTTTGTTGTGTTGTTGTTTGTTTTGTGTTTGTTGTTGTTTGTGTTGTTTTGTGTGTTTGTTGTTTGTTTGTTTTGTGTTGTTGTGTGTTTGTGTTGTGATTTTGTTGTTGATGTTGTGTTTGTTTGTGTTTGTGTTGTTGTTGTGTGTTGTTGTGTTTGTTGTTGTTGTTTGTGTTTGTTGTTGTGTTGTTTGTGTTGTTTGTTGTGTGATTGTTTTGTGTTGTTGTTGTTTGTGTTGTTGTTTGTGTGTTGTTTGTTGTTGTGTTGTGTTTTTGTGTTGTGTTGTGTTTGTTGATGTGTGTTGTTGTGTTTTGTGTTTGTTTGTGTGTGTTTGTGTGTTGTGTTGTTGTTTGTGTTGTTGTTGTTTTGTTTGTGTTGTTGTTTGTTGTTTGTTTGTTGTTTGTGTTTGTTGTGTTTGTGTGTTTGTTGTGTGTTTGTTTGTGTTGTTGTGTTGTTTTGTGTTGTTTGATTGTGTGTTTGTTGTGATGTTTTGTTGTTGTGTTGTTTGTGTGTTTGTTTGTGTTGTTGTTTTGTTGTGTGTGTGTTGTTTGTTTTGTGTTGTTGTTTGTGTTTGTTGTTTGTTTGTTGTGTTGTTTTGTTGTTGTGATGTTTGTGTTGTGTGTTGTTGTGTTTTGTTGTTTTGTGTTTGTTGTTGTGTTGTTTGTTTGTTGTTGTGTTTGTTGTTTGTGTTGTGTGTTTTGTTGTGTTTGTGTTGTTGTTTGTGTTTGTTGTTTGTTTGATTGTTTTGTGTTGTGTGTTGTGTTTTGATTGTTGTTTGTTGTGTGTTTGTGTTGTTTGTTTGTTGTGTTGTTGTTTGATTGTTGTGTTTGTTGTTTGTTTTGTTGTTGTTGTTGTGTTGTGTGTTTGTTTGTGTGTTGTTGTTGTTGTTGTGTTGTGTTTTGTTGTTGATTTGTTTGTGTTGTGTTGTGTTGATTTGTGTGTTTGTTGTTTTGTTGTGTTGTTTTGTGTTGTTTTGTTTGTTGTTTTGTGTGTTGTTTGTTGTGTTTGTGTTGTGTTGTGTTTTGTGTTGTTGATGTTGTGTTTGTGTTTGTTGTGTTGTTGTTTGTGTGTGTTGTTGTTGTTGTTTGTTTGTTGTGATTTGTTTGTTGTGTGTTGTTTGTTGTTTTGTTGTGTGTGATTGTTGTTTGTGTGTTTTGTTTGTTGTTGTGTGTTGTGTTTGTTGTTTGTTGTTGTTTTGTGTTGTTGTTTGTTGTGTTGTGTTTTGTGTTGTGTTTGTGTTGTGATTGTGTTGTTTGTGTTTGTGTGTTGTTGTGTTGTTTGTGTTTGTGTTGTTGTGTGTTGTGTTGTTTGTGTTTTGTTGTTGTTGTGTTTGATTGTTGTGTGTTGTTGTTTGTGTTGTGTTGTTTGTTGTGTTGTTGTGTTGTTTGTTGTGTTGTGTTGTGTTGTGTTGTTTGTTGTGTGTTTTGTGTTGTTTGTTTGTGATTGTGTGTTGTTGTTGTGTGTTTGTTGTTGTTTTGTTGTGATTTGTTTGTTGTGTTTGTTTTGTGTTGTGATTGTTGTTGTTTGTGTTTTGTTGTTTGTTTGTGTTGTTGTTGATTTGTGTTTGTTTGTTGTTGTGTGTTGTTGTTGTGTTGTGTTTGTGTTTGTTTGTTGTGTGTTTGTGTTGATTGTTGTTTGTTGTTGTGTTGTTGTGTTGTTTGTTTGTGTGTTGTTGTTGTGTTTGTGTTGTGTGTTGTTGTGTTGTGTGTTTTGTTGTTTGTGTGTTTGTTGTGTTGTTGTTGTTGTGATTTGTTGTTGTGTTGTGTGTTTGTTTGTTGTTGTTGTTTGTGTGTTTGTTGTGATTGTTGTGTTTGTTTGTTGTGTTTTGTGTGATTGTTGTGTGTTGTTTGTTGTGTTTGTGTGTTTGTTGTTGTTGTGTTTTGTTGTTGTGTGTTGTTTGTGTTGTGTTTGTTGTTTTGTTGTTTGTGTGTGTTTGTTGTGTTGTGTTGTTGTTGTGTTGTTGTGTGTTGTTTGTGTTTGTGTGTTGATTGTTGTGTGTTTTTGTGTTGTTTGTGTGTTTGTGTTGTTGTGTTGTTTGTTGTTGTGTTTGTGTGTGTTGTTTTTGTTGTGTTTGTGTTGTTTGTGTTGTTGTGTTTGTGTGTTGTTGTTGTTTGTGTTTGTGTGTTTGTTGTGTGTTTGTGTTGTGTGTTTGTTGTTTTTGTGTTGTTTGTTGTGTGATTGTTGTGTTTTGTGTTGTTGTTGTGTTTGTTGTTGTGTGTTTGTTGTTTTGTGTGTTGTTTGTGTTTGTTGTGTGTTGTTGTTGTTGTGTTTGTGATGTTGTTGTTTTGTTGTGTTGTGTTTGTTTGTGTGTTTTGTTGTTTGTTGTGTTGTTGTTTGTGTGTTGTTGTGTGTTGTTTGTGTTTTGTTGTGTGTGTTTGTTGTGTTTTGTTGTTGTGTTGTTGTTGTGTTTGTGTTGTGTTGTTGTGTTGTGTTTTGTTGTGTGTTGATTTGTTGTGTTTTGTTTGTGTGTTTGTTGTTTGTGTTTGTTTGTGTTGTTGTTTGATTGTTGTTGTGTTGTGTTGTTTGATTTTGTGTGTGTTTTGTGTTTGTTTTGTTGTGTGTTGTGTTGTTGATTTTGTGTTGTGTTGTGTTGTTTGTTGTTGTTGTGTTTGTGTGTGTTTGTTGTGTTGTTGTTGTTTGTTGTGTTGTTTGTTGTGTGTTGTTTTGTTGTTTGTGTTGATTGTTTTGTGTTGTTGTGTTTTGTGTTGTGTTTGTTGTTGTTTTGTTTTGTGTTGTTGTGTTGATGTTGTTGTGTTTGTTGTGTTTGTTGTTGTTGTGTTTGTGTTGTTGTGTGTTGTTGTTGTGTTTGTTTGTGTGTTGTGTTGTTGTGTGATGTTTGTTTGTTGTGTGTTTTGTTGTGTTTTGTTGTGTTGTGTTGTTGTTTGTTGTGTTTTTTGTTGTGTGTGTTTGTGTTGTTGTGTTTGTTGATTGTGTTGTTTTGTGTTGTTGTGTGTTTGTTGTTTGTGTTGTTTGTTGTTGTGATTGTGTTGTGTTTTGTGTTGTTGTTTGTGTTGTTGTTTGTGTGATTGTGTGATTTGTTGTGTGTGTTGATTGTTGTTGTGTGTGTTGTGTTGTGTTGTGTGTTTGTGTTGTTGTTGTGTTTGTTGTTTGTGTTGTTTGTGTGTGTTTGTTGTTGTGTTGTTGTGTGTTTGTTGTGTTGTGTTGTGTTTGTTGTTTTTGTGTTGTTTGTTGTGTTTGTGTTGTGTTGTGTTTGTTGTGTTGTTGTGATTGTGTGTTGTTGTGTTGTTTGTGTGTTGTGTGTTGTGATTTGTTGTTGTTGTTTTGTGTTTGTTGTGTTGTTGATGTGTTGTGTTGTTTGTTGTTTGTGTGTTGTTTGTGTTGTGTTGTTGTTGTGTTTTTGTGTTTGTTGTGATTGTTGTTGTGTTGTTTGTGTTTGTTGTTGTTTGTGTTGTGTTTTGTGTGTGTGTTGTGTTTGTGTGTTGTTGTGTGTTTGTGTTGTTTGTTGTGTTTTGTTGTGTGTTTGTGTTGTTGTTGTTGTTGTGTTTGTTGTTTTTGTTGTTTGTGTTTGTTTGTGTTTGTTGTGTTGTTGTGATTGTTGTTTGTTTGTTGTGTGTTGTTGTTTGTGTTGTTGTGTTTGTTGTTTGTTGTTGTTTTGTGTTTGTGATTGTTGTGTTGTTTGTTGTGTGTTGTTGTTTGTGATTGTTGTTGTGTTTGTGTTGTTTGTGTTGTTTGTGTTTTGTTGTTGTGTTGTGTTGTTGTTTGTTGTTGTTTGTGTGTGATGTTTTGTTGTGTTTTGTGTTGTGTTGTTTGTGTTTGTGTTGTTTGTTGTGTTGTTTTGTGTTGTTGTGTTGTTTTGTGTTTTGTGTTGTGTTTGTTGTTGTTTGTGTTTGTGTTTGTTGTTTTGATTGTGTTTGTGTTGTTGTTTTGTGTTGTTTGTTGTGTTTGTTGTTGTGTTTGTGTTGTTGTTTTGTTTGTGTGTTGTTTTGTGTTGTTTGTGATTGTGTTTGTGTGTTGTTGTTTGTTGTTTTGTGTGTTGTTTGTGTTTTTGTTGTGTTTGTTGTGATTGTTTGTTTTGTTGTGTTGTGTTGTTTGTGTTGTGTTTTGTTGTTTGTGTGATTTGTGTTGTTGTTTGTTTGTGTTTGTTGTTGTTGTTGTTTGTGTTTTGTTTGTTGTTGATTTGTTGTGTTTGTTTGTTGTTGTTTTTGTTGTTGATGTTGTTGTGTTTTGTGTTTGTGTGTTGTGTTTGTGATGTTTGTTGTGTTGTTGTTTGTTGTGTGTTTGTTTTGTTGTGTGTTGTTTTGTTGTTTGTTGTGTTGTTTTGTGTGTTTGTGATTGTTGTTTGTGTTGTGTTGTTTGTTGTTTTGTGTTGTGTTGTTGTGTTGATTTGTTTTGTGTTTTTGTGTTTGTGTGTTTGTGTTTGTGTTGTTGTTTGTGTTTGTTGTTGTGTGTTGTTGTGTGTTTGTTTGATTTGTGTGTTTGTGTTGTTGTTTTGTGTGTTGTTTGTTGTGTGTTTTGTGTTGTGTTGTTTGTTTGTTGTGATGTTGTGTTGTTTGTTGTGTTGTTTTGTGTTGTGTTTGTTGTTGTTTGTGTTGTGATGTTTGTTTGTGTTTGTTGTTGTTTGTGTTGTTGTTTGTTTTGTGTGTTGTGTTTGTTGTGTTGTGTTGTTGTTTTGTTGTGTGTTGTTTGTGATTTGTTGTGTGTGATTGTTGTGTTTGTGTTGTTGTGTTTGTGTTGTGTTTTGTTGTTTGTTGTTGTGTTTTTGTGTTTTGTTGTGTTTGTTTTTGTGTTGTGTGTTGTGTTGTGTTTTTGTTGTTTGTTGATGTGTTGTTTGTGTTTTTGTTGTGTGTTGTTGTTGTTTGTTGTTGTGTTTGTTGTTTTGTTGTGTTGTGTTTGTGTTGTTTGTGTTGTGTTGTGTTTGTGTTTGTTGTTGTGTTGTTGTGTTGTTGTTTTGTTGTTGTGTTGTGTTTTGTGTGTTTGTGTTTGTGTTTGTTGTTTTGTTGTTGTGTTGTTTTGTGTTGTTGTTTGTTGTTGTGTTGTGTTTGTGTGTTGTTTGTGTTGATTGTTGTTTGTGTTGTTGTGTTTGTGTGTGTTTTTGTGTTTTGTTGTTGTGTTTGTTGTTGTTGTTTTGTTGTGTTGTTGTTGTTTGTGTTTGTGTTGTTGTTTTTGTTGTTTGTGATTGTGTTGTTGTGTTGTGTTTGTTGTTTTGTTTGTGTTGTGTTTTGTTGTGTTTGTTTTTGTTGTTGTGTTGTTTTGTGTGTTTGTGTTGTGTTTGTTGTTGTTGTGTTTGTTGTTGTTGTTTGTGTTGTGTTTGTTGTGTTTGTTTTTGTTGTTTTGTTGTTGTTTGTGTTGTGTTTGTGTGTTTGTTGTTGTTGTTGTGTTTTTGATTGTGTTTGTGTTTGTGATGTGTTGTTTGTTTGTGTTGTGTTTGTTGTGTGTTGTGTGATTGTTTGTTTTGTGTGTGTTTTGTGTTGTTTTGTGTTTGTTGTTGTTGTGTGTTTGTGATTTGTTGTGTTGTTGTGTTGTTTTGTTGATGTTGTTTGTTTTGTGTTGTTTGTTTGTTGTTGTTTGATTTTGTTTGTGTGTTGTTGTGATTGTGTGTTTTTGTTTTTTGTTGTGTGATTTGTGTTTGTTGTTGTGTTTGATTGTTTGTGTGTTTGTTGTTTGTTGTGTTTGTGTTGTGTTTTGTTTGTGTTGTTTGTGTGTTGTTTTGTGTGTTGTTTGTGTTTGTGTTGTTTGTTTGTGTTGTTTGTGTTTTGTGTTTGTGTGTTGTTTGTGTTTGTGTTGTTTGTTGTTGTTGTTTGTTTTGTTTGATGTTGTTGTGTTTGTTGTTGTGTTGTGTTTGTGATGTTGTTTTGTTGTTGTGTGTTTGTGTTGTGTTTGTTGTGTTTGTTTTGTTGTTGTTGTGTTGTGTTTTGTTGATGTTTTGTGTTGTTTGTTGTGTTTGTTGTTGTGTTTTTGTGTTGTTGTTTGTTGTGTTTTGTTGTTTGATGTTTGTGTGTTGTTTGTTGTGTTGTGTTTGTTTGTTGTTGTGTGTTTGTTGTGTTGTGTTTGTTTGTTGTTTTGTGTGTTGTTGATTTGTGTTGTTTGTGTGTTTGTTTGTTGTGTTGTGTTGTGTTGTGTTTGTTGTGTTTGTTGTTTGTGTGTGATGTTTGTTGTTGTGTTTGTTTGATTGTTGTTTGTTGTTGTTTGTTGTGATTGTGTTGTTTTGTGTTGTTTTGTTTGTTGTTGTTGTGTTGTGTTTTTGTTGTGTTGTTTTGTGTTTGTGTTGTGTTGTTTGTTTGTTGTTTGTTTTGTTTGATTGTTGTGTTTGTTGTGTTTGTTTGTGTTGTTGATTGTGTGTTTGTTTGTGTTGTGTTGTTGTTTGTGTGTTGTTGTTTGTGTTTTGTTGATGTTTTGTTTGTTTGTTTGTTGTTTTGTGATTTGTTGTGTTTTGTTGTTGTTGTGTTGTTTTGTTGTTTGTGTTTGTTGTTGTTTGTTGTGTTTGTTTTTTGTGTTGTGTTTTGTTTGTGTTGTTGTTTGTTTTTGTTGTTTGTGTTTGTTGTGTTTGTTGTTTGTTTTGTTGTGTTGTTTGTGTTTTGTGTTGTTTGTTGTTTTGTGTTGTTGTTTTTGTTGTTTGTGTGTGTTTGTTTTTGTGTTGTTGTGTTGTGTTTTGTTTGTGTTGTTGTTTTGTTTGTGTTGTTTTGTTGTTGTTTTTGTTGTGTTGTGTTTGTTGTTTGATGTTTGTTGTGTTGTTTTGTTGTGTTGTTGTTGTTTGTGTGTGTTTGTGATTGTTTGTGTTTGTTGTGTTTGTGTTGTTTTGTTGTGTTTGTTGTGTTGTGTTGTTTGTGTTGTGTTTGTTTTGTGATTGTTGTTGTGTTTTGTTTGTTGTGTTGTGTTGTGTTGTTTTGTGTTTGTTTGTTTGTGTGTGTTTTGTGTTGTTTGTGTTTGTTTTTGTTGTTGTTGTTTGTGTTGTTGTTTTGTGTGTTTGTTGTGTTTTGTGTGTTGTGTTGTTGTTTGTGTTTTTTGTTTGTTGTTTGTTGTGTGTTTGTGTTTGTTGTTTTGTTGTGTTGTTTGTGTTGTGTTTGTGTTGTGATTTGTTGTGTTTGTGTTGTTTTGTTGTGTTTTGTGTGTTGTTGTTTGTGTTGTTGTTGTTTTGTGTTGTTTGTTTGTTGTTTTGTTGTTGTGTTGTTTGTTGTTGTTTGTTTTGTTGTGTGTTGTTGTGTTGTGTTTGTTTGTGTTGTTGTTGTTTGTTTGTTGTTTGTTTGTTTTGATGTTGTTGTTTGTTGTGTGTTTGTTGTGTTTGTTGTGATGTGTTTGTTGTTGTTTTGTGTTGTGTTGTTGTTGTTGTTTTGTTGTTTGTGTGTTTGTTGTTGTTGTGTGTTTTGTTGTTTTGTGTTGTTTGTTGTTGTGTTTGTGTTGTTTGTGTTGTGTTTTGTTTGTGTTGTTGTGTTTGTGTTGTTTGTGTTGTGTTTTGTTGTGTTTGTTGTTGTGTTGTGTTTGTTTGTTGTTGTGTTGTTTTGTTGTTTTGTTTGTGTTGTTGTGTTGTTTGTGTTGTTTTGTTGTTGTTTTGTGTGTTTTTGTGTGTTGTGTTTGTTGTTTGTTTTGTGTTGTTGTTTGTGTTGTTTGTTGATTGTTTTGTTGTTTGTTGTTGTGTGTTTTGTTGTTGTTTGTGTGTTTGTTGTTGTTGTTGATGTGTTTTTGTTGTTGTGTTTGTTGTGTTGTTGTTTGTGTTTGTTTGTTGTTGTGTTGTTTTGTGTTTGTGTTTTGTTGTGATTGTTGTTGTTTGATGTTTGTTGTGTGTTGTTGTTTTGTGTTGATTGTTGTGTTTGTTTGTGTTGTGTTGTTTTGTGTGTGTTTGTTGTTTGTGTTGTTGTTTGTTTGTGTGTTTTGTTGTGTTTTGTTTGTTTTGTTGTTTGTGTTGTTGTGTTGTGTTTTTGTTTGTGTTGTTTGTTGTGTTGTGTGTTTTGTGTTGTGTTTTGTTTGTTGTGTTTGTGTGATGTTTGTTGTTGTGTGTTTGTTGTTGTGTGTTGTTTTTTGTTTGTGTTGTTGTTGTGTTTTGTTTTGTGTTGTGTTGTGTTTTGTTGTTTGTGTTGTGTTTGTTGTGTTGTTGTTGTTTTGTTGTTGTTTTGTGTTTGTTGTTTTGTGTTTGTGTTTTGTGTTGTGTTGTGATTTTTGTTGTTTTTGTTTGTTGTGTGTTTTGTTGTTTTGTGTGTTGTGTTGTTGTTTGTGTTGTTTGTGTTTGTGTTGTTGTGTTTTGTTTGTTGTTGTTGTGTGTTGTTTTGTTTGTGTTGTTTGTGTTTGTGATTTTTGTTGTTTTGTTTGTGTTGTGTGTTTGTTGTTGTTTGATTTTTGTTTGTTGTGTGTTGTGTTTTTGTTGTTGTTTGTGTTTGTTTTTGTTGTGTGTTTTGTTGTTTTGTTGTGTTGTGTTGTTTTGTGTTGTTGTGTTGTGTTTTGTGTGATTGTTGTGTTGTTTTGTGTTGTTGTTGTGTTTTGTGTTGTGTTTTTTGTGTTTGTTGTGTTGTGTTGTTGTTTGTTTGTGTTGTGTTGTTTTGTGTTTGTGTGTTGTTTTGTGTTTGTTTGTGTTGTTGTTGTTGTGTTTGTGTTTGTTGTTGTTTTGTTGTTGTGTGTTTTGTTGTTGTGTTTTGTTTGTGTTGTGTTTTTGTTGTGTTTGTTGTGATGTTTGTTGTTTGTTTGTTGTGTTGTGTTTTGTTTTGTGTGTTGTTTGTTGTTTGTGTTGTTGTTTGTTGTTTGTTTGTTGTGTTTGTGTTTGTTGTGTGTTGATTGTTGTTGTGTTTGTTTGTTTTGTTGTGTGTTTTGTTGTGTTTGTGTTGTTTTGTGTTTTTGTTGTTGTGTTGTGTTTTTGTTGTTGTTTGTTTGTTGTTGTGTTTTGTTGTGTTGTTGTTGATTTGTGTTTTTGTGTTGTGTTTGTGTTTGATGTTGTTTGTGTTGTTGTTGTGTGTTTTGTTGTTGTTGTGTTGTTTGTTTTGTTTGTTTGTGTGTTGTTGTGTTTGTGTTGTTGTTGTTTGTGTTGTTGTTTGTGTTGTTGTTTTGTTTGTTGTGTGTTTTGTTTTGTTTTGTGTTGTTGTGTGTTTGTTGTTTTGTTGTGTTGTTTGTTTGTTTTGTGTTGTTGTGTGTTGTTTTGTTGTTGTTTGTGTTGATTTGTGTTTGTTGTTTTGTTTGTGTGTGTTTGTTGTTTTTGTTGTTTGTTTTGTGTTTGTGTTTGTTTGTGTTTGTGTGTTTTGTGTTGTTTGTTTTGTTGTGTTGTTGTGTTGTTGTTTGTTTGTGTTTTGTGTTTGTTGTGTTTGTTGTTTTTGTTGTTGTGTTTGTTGTTTGTTGTTGTGTTGTGTTTTTGTTGTTGTGTTTGTTGTTTTGTGTTTTGTGTTGTTTGTTGTTGTGTTTTGTTGTTTGTTGTGTTTGTTGTTGTTTGTGTTTGTTGTTGTTTTGTGTGTTGTTTTGTTGTGTTGTTTGTGTGTTTTTTGTGTTGTGTTTGTTTGTTGATTTGTGTTGTTTTGTTGTTGATGTTGTTGTGTTGTTTGTTGTTGTGTTTGTTGTTGTTTGTTTGTTTGTGTTGTGTTGTTTGTTGTTTTGTTTTGTGATTTGTTTGTTGTGTTTGTTTGTGTTTGTGTTTGTTGTGTTTTGTTGATTGTTGTTTGTGTTGTTTGTTGTGTTTGTGTTTTGTTGTTTTGATGTTGTGTTTTGATTGTTGTTGTTTGTGTTGTGTTTTGTTGTGTGTTTTGTTGTTTGTGTTGTTTGTGTTTGTTGTTGTGTTGTGTTGTTTTGTTGTTTGTTGTTGTGTTGTTGTTTGTGTTTTGTTGTGTTGATGTTGTGTTTGTGTTGTTGTTTTGTTTGTTGTGTTTGTTTGTTTTGTGTTTGTTTGTTGTGTTGTTTGTGTGTTGTGTTTTGTTTGTGTTTGTGTTTGTTGTTGTTGTTTGTTGTTGTGTGTTTTGTTTGTGTTGTTGTTTGTGTTGTGTGTTTGTTGTTGATGTTTTGTTGTTGTGTTTTTGTGTTGTTTTGTTGTTTTGTTGTTTGTGTTGTTGTTTGTTTGTTGTTTGTGTTGTGTTTTTGTGTGTTGTGTTTTGTTGTGTTTGTTTGTTGTTTTTGTTTGTGTTTGTTGTTGTTTTGTTTGTTGTTTTTGTGTGATGTTGTGTTTGTTGTTTGTGTTGTTGTTGATTTTGTGTTTTGTGTTGTGTTGTTGTTTTGTTGTTGTGTTTTGTTTGTTTGTTGTTTGTTGTGTTTTGTTGTTTGTGTTGTTTGTGTTGTTTGTTTTGTTGTTTTTGTTTGTGTTGTTGTGTTTGTTGTTTTTGTTGTTGTGTTTTGTTTGTTTGTTGTTTGTTGTGTTGTTGATGTTTGTTGTTTTGTTTGTTGTGTTTGTTGTTTTGTTTGTTTTGTTGTTGTGTTTTGTTGTTGATTTGTGTTGTTGTTGTTGTGTTGTTGTGTTTGTTTGTGTTGTTTGTTTGTTTTGTGTTGTTTGTGTTGTTGTTTGTGTGTTGTTTTTGTTTGTTGTGTTGTTTTGTGTTTGTTGTTTTGTTGTGTTTGTTTGTTTGTTGTTGTTTGTTGTTTTGTTGTGTTGTTTTGTGTTGTGTTTGTGTTGTTTGTTTTGTTGTTTGATTGTTGTTTTGTTTTGTGTTGTGTTTGTTTTGTTGTTTGTGTTGATTTTGTTTTTGTTGTTTGTTGTTGTTGTTGTTTTGTTGTTTTGATTGTTTGTGTTGTTGTGTTTGTTGTTGTTTGTTTTTTGTTGTGTTTGTTGTTGTTTTGTTGTGTTGTTGTTTGTGTTTGTGTTGTTTGTTGATTTTTGTTTGTGTTTTGTTTGTTGTGTTTGTGATTGTTTGTTGTTTTGTGTTGTTGTTTTGTTGTTTGTTTGTGTTGTTTGTGTGTTGTTTGTGTTGTTTTGTTTGTTTGTGTTTGTTTGTTTGTGTTTTGTTTGTTTGTTGTTTTGTGTTGTTTTGTGTTGTTTTTGTTTTGTTGTTGTGTTTTTGTTTGTTTGTTGTGTTTTGTTTGTGTTTGTTGTTGTGTGTTTTGTGTTTGTTTGTGTTTGTTGTTTGTTGTTTGTTTGTTGTGTTTGTTTGTGTTTGTTTGTTGATGTTGTTTGTTGTTGTGTTTTTGTTTGTTGTTGTTTTGTGTTGTTTTGTGTTTGTTGTGTTGTTTTGTTTGTGTTGTTGTGTTTGTTGTGTTGTGTTTTTGATGTTTGTTTTGTTTGTTTGTTGTGTTGTTTTGTTGTTTGTTTTGTGTGTTTGTTTTGTGTTTTTGTGTTTTGTTTTTGTTGTTGTGTTTGTTGTGTTGTTGTTTGTTGTTGTGTTGTTTGTTGTTTGTTGTGTTTTTGTTTTGTTTGTTGTTTGTGTTTTTGTGTTTTGTGTGTTTGTTGTTTGTGTGTTTGTTGTTTTGTTTTGTTGTGTTTTGTGTTGTTGTTTGTTGTTGTTTGTGTTGTTTGTGTTTGTTGTTGTGTTTTTGTTTGTGTGTTGTTGTTTGTGTTTTGTTGTTTTGTTGATGTTGTTTTTGTGTTTGTGTTTGTTGTGTTTGTGTTTGTTGTGTTTGTTGTTGTTTTGTGTTGTTGTGTTTTTGTTGTTTGTGTTTTGTTTGTGTGTTTGTTGTTTGTTTTTGTTGTTTTGTTTGTGTTGTTTTTGTTGTGTTTGTTGTGTTTTGTGTTGTGTTGTTTTGTTTGTGTTTTGTTTTGTTTGTTGATTGTTGTTTGTGTTTTGTTGTGTTGTGTTTGTGTTTGTGTTGTTTGTGTTGTTGTTTTTTGTTGTTTGTTGATGTTGTTTTGTTGTTGTGTTTTTGTTGTTTTGTGTTGTGTTGTGTTGTTGTTTTGTTGTTGTGTTTGTTTGTTGTGTGTGTGTGT
>JBAMIH010000098.1:75000-86622 GCA_038501795.1 Pseudopleuronectes americanus | reverse complement strand
ACCCCCCCCCCCGCCCCCCCCCCCCCCCCCCTAAATTCTTTTGTTTTTTGTGTTCTTGGTTGATTTTTATATGTGTGTTGTGTTTTATGTGATGCTGCTGTGTCTTTTTTTCACTGTTGTTTGTGATTTGATTGTGATTTATCTTTTTTTTGATTGATGATGATTTGTGTATTAGATTAAAAAATTTTGTTTTTGTTTTTGTTGCTTATGTTTGAGTTTCTTTTGTTATGACACGTTATTTTTATTTGTGTCGTTTTTTTTTTTGATTTTTTGTTTATTTTTTGTGCTTTGTGTGTAATATGCAAGAAGTTTTTGTTTTTTATCTTTGCTGTACTAGTTGTTTTAATGTTGTGTTTTTTGTCTTCTGGGTTTTATGATATTCTCGTGTGTTGTGTCTGTTTAGTATTTTATTTTTTTCTATGTATAAATGATTGTTTGTGAGATTTGTGTGTTGTTTTTCTTGGGTATCTGTGTTGTTTTTTGCTGTTTGTTGGTGTGTTTTATGTTAGTTTTTTGTTTGTTTTTTTTGTTTGATTCATGCGTTTGTTTTGGTTTTTTTTTTTGTTGTGTTTGACTTGTTGTGTTGCTGTTTTTGATTGTTTTGTGTGTGTTTGGTTTGGATTGCTGATTTTTGTGTTTTGTTTTGTTTTTGTTGTTTGTGTTGTTTTTTGTTTGTGTTTGTTGTTGTTTTGTGTTTGTTGTTTGTTTGTTTTTGTTTGTTGTTTTTGTTTTTGTTTGTTTGTTTTGTGTTGTTTTGTTTGTGTTTTGTTTGTTGTGTTGTTGTGTTTTTTGTTTTGTTTGTTGTGTTTTGTTGTTTGTTTGTTTTTGTTTGTTGTTGTTTTGTTTGTTGTTTGTTTGTGTTGTTGTTTTTGTTGTTGTTTTGTTTGTGTTGTTGTTTGTGTTTGTTTTGTTTGTTTGTTTTTGTGTTTTTTGTTGTGTTTTGTTTGTTTGTTTGTGTTTTGTTTTTTGTTGTTTGTTTTGTTGTTTTTGTTTGTTTGTTTTTGTTGTGTTTTGTTTGTTTTGTTTTTTGTTGTGTTGTGTTTGTTGTTGTTGTGTTTTGTTTTGTTGTTTTGTTTTGTTTGTTGTGTTTTGTTTGTTGTTGTTGTGTTGTTTTGTTTGTTGTTGTTTTGTTTGTTGTTGTTTTTGTTGTTTTGTTGTTTTGTTTGTTGTTTTGTTTTGTGTTTTTTTTGTTTGTGTTTGTTGTGTTTTGTTTGTGTGTTTGTTTGTTTGTGTGTTTTTGTTGTTTGTGTTTTTTGTTTTTGTTTGTGTTGTTTTGTTTTGTTGTTGTTTTGTTTGTTGTTTTTGTTTTGTTTGTTTGTTTGTTTTGTTGTGTTTTGTTTGTTTGTGTTTTTGTTTTGTTGTTGTTGTTTTGTTTGTTTGTTGTTTTTTGTGTTGTTTTGTTTGTTTGTTGTTTGTGTGTTTGTTTTTGTTGTTTTGTTGTGTTGTTTGTTTTTGTTTGTGTTGTTTTGTTGTTGTTGTTTGTTTTGTGTTTGTTTTGTGTTTGTTTTGTTGTTGTTGTTTGTTTTTTTGTTGTTTTGTTTTGTTTTGTTGTTTGTTGTGTTGTTGTTGTGTTTTTGTGTGTTGTTTTGTTTGTGTTGTTTGTTGTTGTTTGTTTTGTTTGTGTTGTTGTTTGTTTTTTGTTTGTGTGTTTTGTTTGTGTTGTTTGTTGTTTGTTGTTTGTTTTGTTGTTGTTTTGTGTTTTGTTGTTTGTTTTGTTTGTTTTGTTGTTTTGTTGTTTGTGTTTGTTTTGTTGTTGTGTTTGTTTGTTTTTGTGTGTTGTTTTGTTTGTTTGTTTTTTTGTGTTGTTGTTTGTTGTTTTTGTTTGTGTTTGTGTTGTTTTGTTGTTTGTTTTGTTGTTTGTTGTTGTTTTTGTTGTTTGTGTTTGTTGTGTTTTGTTGTTGTGTTTGTTTTGTGTTGTTGTTTGTTGTTTTTGTGTTGTTGTTTTTGTTGTTGTTGTTTTGTGTTTGTTTTGTTGTTTGTTGTGTTGTTTTTGTTGTTTTGTTTGTGTTTTTGTTGTTGTTGTTTTGTTTTTGTGTGTTGTTGTTGTGTTTTGTTTGTTTTGTTTGTTTTGTTGTTTTGTGTTGTTTTTGTTTTTGTGTTTGTTGTTTGTTGTGTTTGTTTTGTGTTGTGTTTTTGTTGTTTTTGTTGTTTGTGTTTGTTGTTTGTGTTGTTGTTGTGTTTGTTTTTTGTGTTTGTTGTTGTTTGTTTTGTGTTGTGTTTGTGTTTGTTGTTTTTGTGTTGTTTGTGTTTGTTTGTTTGTTTGTGTTGTTTTGTGTTGTTGTTTGTTGTTTGTTTTTTTTGTGTTTGTTGTTGTTTGTTGTTGTTTTGTGTTTTGTTGTTGTGTTTTTGTTTGTTTTGTTGTTTGTTGTTTTGTGTTTGTTGTTTGTTGTTTTGTGTTTGTTGTTTGTTTGTTGTGTGTTGTTGTTTTGTTTGTGTTTGTTTGTTTTTGTTTGTTGTTTGTGTTTTGTTTTTGTTTGTGTGTTGTTGTTTGTTGTTTTTGTTGTGTGTTTGTTGTTTTGTTGTTTTGTTGTTGTTTTGTTTGTTGTTGTTTGTGTTTGTTTGTGTTTTGTTGTTTGTTGTGTTTTTGTGTTTGTTTGTTGTTTTGTTGTTTGTTGTTTTTGTTTGTTTTTTGTTTGTTTTTGTGTTTGTTTTGTGTTGTTGTTGTTTTTGTTTGTGTTTGTTTTTGTTTGTGTTGTTTGTGTTGTTGTTTTTGTTTGTTGTTTTGTTGTTTGTTGTTGTGTTGTTGTTTGTGTTTTGTTTTGTTGTTTGTGTTTGTTTGTTTTGTGTTTTTTGTTTGTTGTTTTGTGTTGTTTTGTTTTGTTGTGTTTTTGTTGTTGTTTGTTGTTGTTTGTGTTTTTGTTGTGTTTGTTTTGTTGTGTTTTTGTTGTGTTTTGTTGTTGTGTTTTTGTTGTTTTGTTTGTTTGTTTTTGTTGTTTGTTGTTGTGTTGTTTTGTTTGTTTGTGTTGTTTTTTGGTTTTGTGTTTGTTGTGTTTTTGTTTTGTTTTGTTGTTTTTTGTTTTGTTGTTTTTGTTTGTTTTGTTTGTGTTGTTTTTGTGTTTGTTGTTGTGTTTTTGTTGTTTTGTGTTGTTGTTTGTTTGTTTTGTGTTGTTTTGTGTTTGTTTTGTTTGTTTGTTGTGTTTTTGTTTGTGTTGTTTGTTTTGTTTGTTTTGTTTGTTTGTTTGTTTTGTGTTGTTTGTGTTGTTTTGTTTGTTTTGTGTTGTTTTGTTTGTTTTGTTTGTTTGTGTTGTTGTTTGTTGTTGTTGTTTGTTTTGTTGTTTTGTGTTTGTTTGTTTTGTTGTTTTTTGTTTTGTTTGTTTTGTTTTTGTGTTGTTGTTTGTTTTTGTGTTTGTTGTTTTTGTTGTTTGTTGTTTTGTGTTTTGTTGTTGTTTTGTTTGTTTTTGTTTGTTTGTTGTTTTTGTTGTTGTTTGTTGTTTTGTGTTTTTGTGTTGGTTGTGTTTTTGTTTTGTTTTGTTGTTGTTTGTGTTTTGTTGTTGTTTGTTTGTTTTGTTGTTGTTTTTTGTTGTTTTGTTTTTGTTGTGTTTGTTTTGTTGTGTTGTTTTTGTTTTGTTGTTTTGTTTGTGTTTTGTTTGTTTGTTGTGTTTTGTTTGTTTTTTGTGTTTTGTTTGTTTTTGTTTGTTTGTTGTTTTGTTGTTTTGTTTTTGTGTTTTGTTGTTGTTTTGTGTTTGTTGTGTTTTTGTTGTTTTGTTTGTGTTTTGTTGTTTTTGTTTTGTGTTTGTTGTTTTGTTTTGTTGTTGTTTTGTTGTGTTTGTGTTTTGTTTTTTGTGTGTTTTGTTTGTTTTTGTTGTTTGTGTTTTTTGTTTTGTTGTTGTTTTTGTTTTGTTGTTTTTGTTGTTTGTTTTGTTTGTTGTTTTTTTTTGTTGTGTTGTTTGTTTTGTTGTTGTTGTTTTTGTTGTTGTTTGTTGTTGTTTTTGTGTTGTTTTTGTTGTTTGTTTGTTTGTGTTTTTTGTTGTTTGTTGTGTTTGTTTGTTTTGTTTTGTGTTGTTTTGTTTTGTTGTGTTTGTTTGTTTGTTTTGTTGTTTTGTTGTGTTTGTTTGTTTTTGTGTTTTGTTTTGTTGTGTTTTGTTTGTTGTTTTGTTTGTTGTTGTTTTTTGTTTTGTTGTGTTTTGTTTGTTTGTTTTGTTTTTTGTTGTTTGTTGTGTTTTTTGTTGTTGTTTGTTTTGTTTTTGTGTTGTTTGTTTTTGTTTGTGTTTGTTGTTGTTTTTTTGTGTTTGTTGTTGTTTGTGTTTGTTTGTTTTTTGTTTGTGTTTTTTTGTGTTGTTTGTGTGTTTTGTTTGTGTTTGTTTTGTTTGTTTGTTGTTTTGTTTTGTGTTGTTTTTTTGTTGTGTTGTTTGTGTTTGTTTGTTGTTTTGTGTTGTTTGTGTGTGTTTGTGTTTTTGTTTGTTGTGTGTTTGTTGTTTTGTTTTTGTTTGTGTTTTGTTTGTTTGTGTTTTTGTTGTTTTGTTTTGTTGTTGTTTGTTTGTTTGTTGTTTTGTTTGTTTTTTGTTTTGTTTGTTTTGTTTGTTGTTTGTTGTTTTTTGTTTTGTTTTTTGTGTTGTTTGTTTTGTTGTTGTGTTTGTTGTTGTTTGTTTTTTGTTGTTTGTGTTTGTTGTTTTTGTGTTTGTTTGTTTTTGTTTGTTGTTTTTGTTGTTTTTTTGTGTTTGTTTTGTTTTTGTTGTTGTTTGTGTTTTTTGTTGTGTTTTTTGTTTGTTTGTTTGTTGTTGTTTTTGTTTTGTTGTTTTTGTTTTGTGTTGTTTGTTTGTTTTTTGTTGTGTTTGTTGTTGTTTTTGTTGTTGTTTTTGTTTTGTGTTTTTGTTTGTTGTTTTTTGTTGTGTTTTGTTTGTTGTGTTGTTTTTTGTTTGTTGTTGTTTTTGTTTGTTGTTGTGTTTGTTTTTTGTGTTGTTTGTTTGTTGTTTGTTTTGTTTTGTTTGTTTGTTTGTTGTTTTGTTGTTTGTTGTTGTTTTGTTGTTTTTGTGTTGTTTGTGTTTGTTTGTTGTTGTTGTTTTGTTGTTTTTTGTGTTTTGTGTTGTTTGTGTTTGTTGTTTGTTTTTTGTTTGTTGTTTTGTTTGTTTTGTTTGTTTGTTTGTTGTTTTGTTGTGTTTGTTGTGTTTTGTTTTGTTGTGTTTTGTTTTTGTGTTTGTTTTTTGTTTTGTTTGTTTTTTGTTGTGTTTTTTGTTTGTTTTGTTTTTGTTTT
This sequence comes from Pseudopleuronectes americanus, assembly GCA_038501795.1. Lineage (NCBI taxonomy): Eukaryota > Metazoa > Chordata > Actinopteri > Pleuronectiformes > Pleuronectidae > Pseudopleuronectes > Pseudopleuronectes americanus. The sequence continues at coordinate 81,431 of JBAMIH010000098.1, read as the reverse complement.
GTGTTTTGTTTGTTTTGTTGTTTTGTGTTGTTTTTTGTTGTTTGTTTTGTGTTTGTTTGTTGTTTTGTTGTTTGTTTGTTTTTGTGTTTGTTTTGTGTTGTTTTGTTTGTTGTGTTTGTTTTGTTTTTGTGTTGTTTGTTTTTGTTGTTTTGTTGTTTTTGTTTGTTTGTTTTGTTTGTTGTTTTTGTTTTGTTTGTTTTTTGTTTTGTTGTGTTTGTTTTTGTGTGTTTTGTTTGTTTGTTGTTTTGTTTTTGTGTTGTTTTGTTTTGTGTGTTTGTTTGTTTGTTTGTTTTTGTTGTTTTTGTTTGTTTTGTTGTTTGTTTTTTTGTTGTTGTTTTGTTGTTTTTGTTTGTGTTGTTTTGTTTGTGTTTTGTTTGTTTTGTTTTTGTTTTGTTTGTTTTGTTGTTTGTTTTTGTTGTTTTGTTTGTTGTTTTGTGTTTGTTGTTTTTGTTTGTTGTTTTGTTGTTTTTGTGTTTGTTTTGTTTGTGTGTTTGTTTGTGTTGTTTTTTTGTTGTTGTTTTGTTTGTTTGTTTTGTTTTGTTGTTTTTGTTTGTTTGTTTTGTTTTGTTGTTTTGTTTGTTGTGTTTTTGTGTTTTTGTTGTTGTTTTGTTTTGTTTTGTTTTGTGTTTTGTTGTTTTTTGTGTTTGTTTTTTGTTGTTTTGTTGTTTGTTGTTTGTTTTGTTTTTTGTGTTTTGTTTGTTTGTTTGTTTGTGTTTTTGTTGTTTTTTTGTTGTTGTTGTTTTGTTTTGTTGTTTTTGTTGTTTGTGTTTTTGTGTTTGTTTGTGTTTTGTTTTGTTGTGTTTTTTGTGTTGTTGTTTTGTGTTTGTTTGTTGTTTTTGTTTTGTTTTTTGTTGTTTTGTGTTGTTTTGTTTTTGTTGTTTGTTGTTGTTGTTTTTTGTTTGTTTTTGTTGTGTTGTTTTTGTTGTTTTGTTGTGTTTTTGTTTGTGTTTTTGTTGTTTTGTGTTTTTGTTTGTTGTTGTTTGTTTTGTTTGTTGTTTTGTTGTTTTTGTTTTGTTGTTTGTGTTGTTGTTTTTTGTTGTGTTGTTGTTTGTGTGTTTTGTTTTTTGTTTTGTTTGTTTGTTGTTTTGTTGTTGTTGTTTGTTTTTGTTTGTGTGTTGTTTTTGTTGTTTTGTTTGTTTGTTTGTTGTTTTTTGTTGTGTTGTTTTGTGTTGTTTTGTTTTGTTGTTTTGTTTGTTTTTGTTGTTTTTGTTGTTTTGTTGTTGTTTGTTTTTTGTTGTTTGTGTTTGTTTTGTTGTTGTTTTTTTTGTTTGTTTGTTGTTTTGTTGTGTTTTGTTGTTGTTTTGTTTGTTTTTGTGTTGTTTTGTTGTTTTTGTTTGTTGTTTTTGTTTGTTTTTGTTTGTTTGTTTTTGTGTTTTGTTTTGTTTGTTTTGTTTGTTTGTGTTTTTTGTTGTTGTTTTTGTTGTTGTGTTTGTTGTGTTGTTTGTTGTTTTTGTGTTGTTTGTTGTTTGTTTGTTGTTTTTTGTGTTGTTTGTTGTTTGTGTTGTTTGTTTGTTGTTTGTTTTGTGTTGTTTGTGTTTTGTGTTTGTTTTTGTTTGTTGTTTTGTGTTGTTTTTGTTTTTGTTGTTGTTTTGTGTTTTGTGTTTGTTTGTTGTTGTTTTGTTTGTTTTTGTTTGTTGTTTGTTGTTTGTGTTGTTTTTTTGTTTGTTGTTTTGTGTTGTGTTTGTTGTTTTTGTTTGTGTTGTTTGTTTGTTTGTTTTTTGTTTTTGTTGTGTTGTTTTGTTGTTTGTTGTTGTTTTTGTTTGTGTTTGTTTTGTTGTTGTTTGTTTTGTTTTGTTTTTGTTGTTTTGTTGTTTGTTTTGTGTTGTTTTTGTTTGTTTTTGTTGTTTTTGTTTGTTGTTTGTTTTGTTGTTGTTTTTGTTTGTTTTTGTTTGTGTTTGTTTTGTTGTTTTTTGTTGTTTGTTGTTTTGTTTTTGTGTTTTGTTTGTTGTTTTGTTTTTTGTTTTTGTGTTGTTGTTTTGTTTTGTTTGTTTGTTGTTTTTGTTGTTTTTGTGTTGTTTTGTTGTTTTTTGTTTTGTTTGTTGTTTTGTTGTTTTTGTTTTGTTGTTTTGTTTTTTTTGTTGTTTTTGTTTTGTTTTGTTTGTTGTGTTTTGTTTTTGTTGTTTTGTTTGTTTTTGTGTTTGTTTGTTGTTTTTGTTTGTGTTTTGTTGTTTTTTGTTGTGTTTGTTTGTTGTTTTGTTTTTTTGTTTTGTGTGTTTGTTGTTTGTTTGTTGTTGTTTGTTTTTTTGTTGTTTTTTGTTTTTGTGTTGTTTTTGTTTGTTGTTGTTGTTTGTTTTGTTTTTTGTTTTTGTTGTTTTTTTTTGTGTTTTGTTGTTTGTTTGTTGTTTTGTTGTTTTTGTTTGTTTTGTTTTGTTGTTTTGTTTTTGTTTGTTTTTGTGTGTTGTTTGTTTTGTTTGTTTTGTTTTTTGTTTTTGTTGTGTTGTTTGTGTTTGTTTGTTGTTGTGTTTTGTTTTGTTGTTGTTTTGTGTTGTTTTGTTTTGTTGTTGTTTTGTTTTTTGTTGTTTTGTTGTTTGTTTGTTGTGTTTTTTTTGTGTTGTTTTTGTTTTGTTTGTTGTTTTTGTTTTGTTTGTTTTGTGTTTGTTGTTTGTTGTTTTTGTGTTTTGTTTTTTTGTTGTTGTTGTTTGTTTGTTTTGTTGTTTTGTTGTGTTTGTTTTTGTTTGTTGTTTTTTGTTTGTTTTGTGTTTGTTTTGTTTGTTGTTTTGTTGTTGTTGTTTTGTGTTTGTTTTTTTGTTGTTTTTGTTGTTTTGTTTTTGTTTTTTGTGTTTGTGTTTGTTTTTTTGTTGTTTTGTTGTTTTGTTTTGTTTTTGTGTTTGTTTTTTGTTTGTTTTTTGTTTGTTTGTTTTGTGTTGTTTTGTTGTTTTTGTTTTTTGTTGTTTGTTTGTTTGTTTTGTGTTGTGTTGTTTGTTTGTTGTTGTTTTTTTTTGTTTTTTGTTTGTTTGTGTTTTGTTGTTTTGTTGTGTTTGTTTTTTTGTTTGTTTTGTTGTTGTTTTGTTTTGTTTGTTGTTTTTTGTTTGTTTGTTTGTTTTGTTGTTTTTGTTTTGTTTGTTGTTGTTTTGTTGTTTGTTTTTGTTTTTTTTGTTGTTTGTTGTTTTTGTTTTGTTTTGTTGTTTTGTTTTTGTTTTTGTTGTTTGTTGTTTGTGTTGTTTTGTTGTTGTTTTTTTGTTGTTTTGTGTGTTTTGTTTGTGTTTTGTTTGTTGTTTGTGTTTGTTTGTTGTTTGTTGTTTTGTGTTTTTTGTTGTTTTGTTTGTTGTTTTTTGTGTTTTGTTTTTGTTTTTGTGTTTTTTGTTTTGTGTTTGTTGTTTTGTTTTGTTTGTTGTTGTTTTTTGTTTTTGTTGTTTTTTGTTTGTTTGTGTTGTTTGTTTTTGTTGTTTGTTGTTTGTTTTGTTGTTTTTTTTGTTTGTTTGTTGTTTGTGTTTTGTTGTGTTGTTTTTTGTTGTGTTTTGTTGTTTTTGTGTTGTTTTTTTTTGTTTGTTGTTTTTTTGTTTGTTTTTGTGTTTTGTTTGTTTGTTGTTTTGTTTGTTTTTGTTTTTGTTTGTGTTGTTTTGTTTTTTTTTGTTTGTGTTTGTTTTTGTTGTTGTTTGTTGTGTTTGTTTGTGTTTTGTTTTTGTTTGTTGTTTTTGTGTTTTTTGTTTTTTTTGTTGTGTTTGTTTTGTTGTTTTGTTTGTTTTTTGTTGTTTTTGTTGTTTTTGTTTTTGTTGTTTTGTTGTGTTTGTTTGTGTTTTGTTTTGTTGTTTTGTTTGTTTGTTGTTTTGTTGTTTGTTTTGTGTTTGTTTGTGTTTTTTGTGTTTTTGTTTTGTTGTTTGTTTTGTTGTTTTTGTGTTGTTTGTTTGTTGTTTTGTTTGTTGTTTTTGTTTTTTTGTTTTTTTTGTGTTTTGTTTGTGTTTTTTTGTTTGTTTGTTTTTTTGTTGTTTTTGTTTGTTTGTTGTTTTGTTTGTTTTGTTGTTTTTGTGTTGTTTGTTTTTTTGTTTTGTTTGTTGTTTTGTTTTTTGTTGTTTTGTTTGTTTTTGTTTTTGTTTGTTTTTGTTTTTTTGTGTTGTTTGTTTTTTTTGTTTGTGTTTGTTTTGTGTTGTTTTTGTGTTTTGTTGTGTTTTTTGTTTTGTTGTGTTGTTGTTTTTTTTGTTTTGTGTTTTGTGTTTTGTTTTTGTTTTTTGTTTTTGTTGTTTGTTTTGTTGTTTTTGTGTTTGTTTGTTTTTGTGTTTGTTTTGTTGTTGTTTTTGTTTTGTTGTTTTTTGTTTTTTTGTTTGTTTGTTTTTTGTTTTTTTGTTGTTTTTGTTGTTGTTGTTTGTTTTGTTTGTTGTTTGTTTTTTGTTTTGTTTGTTGTTTGTGTTGTTTTGTTTGTTTGTTTTGTTGTTGTTTGTTTTGTGTTTTGTTGTGTTTTTTGTTGTTTGTTTTTGTTTTTGTGTTTGTTTTTTGTTGTTTGTGTTTGTTTTTGTTTTTTGTTTGTTTTGTTGTTGTGTTTGTTGTTTGTTGTGTTTTTGTGTGTTTTTTTGTTGTGTTTGTTTTTTGTTGTTTTTGTGTTTGTTTTGTTGTTGTTTTGTTTTTGTTTTGTTTGTTTTTGTTTTGTTGTTTTTTGTTTGTGTTTTGTTGTTTTGTTTTTGTTTGTTTTTGTTTGTTTTGTTTGTTGTTTTGTGTTTTTTGTTGTTTTGTTTTGTTTTTGTTTTTGTTGTGTGTTTGTTGTTTGTTTTGTTTGTTGTTTTGTTTTGTTGTTTTTGTTTGTTGTTTTTGTTTTTGTTTTTGTTTGTGTTTTTTGTTTGTTGTGTTGTTGTTTTGTTGTTTTGTTTTGTTGTTTTTTGTTTGTTGTTTGTGTTTTGTTTTGTTGTGTGTTGTGTTTTGTTTTTGTTTTTTGTTTGTTTGTTTGTTTTTTGTTTGTTTGTTGTTTGTTTTTTTGTTGTTTTTGTTTGTTTTTTTGTTTTTGTTGTGTGTTGTTGTTTTGTTGTTGTTTTTGTTTGTTGTTGTTTGTTTTTGTTTTTGTTGTTTGTGTGTTTGTTTGTTGTTTTTGTTTTTTTGTTGTTGTTTTTTTTTGTTTGTTGTTGTTTTGTTTGTGTTTGTTTTTTTTGTGTTGTTTTTGTTTGTTTGTTTGTGTTTTTTGTTTTGTTTTTGTTGTTTTTGTTTTGTTTTGTGTGTTTGTTGTTTTTGTTGTTTTGTTTTTTGTTGTGTTTTGTTTGTTGTTTTTTTGTGTTTTTGTGTTTTGTTTTGTTTGTTGTTTGTTTGTTTTTTTGTTTTTTTGTTTGTGTGTTTGTTGTTTGTGTTTTTTTGTGTTGTTTTGTTTTGTTGTTTTTTTTGTTTGTTTTGTTGTTTTGTTGTTTTGTTTTGTTTTGTTTTTTTGTTTTGTTTTGTTTTTTTTTGTGTTTGTTTTGTTGTTTTTTGTTTGTTTGTGTTTTTTGTTTTTGTTTTGTTTGTGTTTGTGTTTGTTTTTGTTGTGTTTGTTTGTGTTTGTTTGTTTTTTGTTTTTTGTTGTTTTGTTTGTGTTTGTTTTTTTGTTTGTTGTTGTTTTGTTTTGTTTGTTGTTTTGTTTGTTTGTGTTTTGTTTTGTTTGTTTTGTGTTGTTGTTTTGTTTTTTTTGTGTTGTGTTTTTGTTGTTTTTTGTTGTTGTTTGTTGTTTTTGTGTTTTTGTTTGTGTTTGTTTTTTTGTTGTTGTTTTGTTTGTTTTGTTTGTTTTGTGTTTTTTGTTTTTTGTGTTTTTGTTTTTGTTGTTGTTTGTTTGTGTTGTTTTGTTTTGTTTGTTGTTTTTTGTTGTTGTGTTTTGATGTGTTTTGGTTGTGTTGTTTGATTTTTTTTTGTTGTTTGTGGTGATTGTTGTGATTTTTGTTTGGTGTTTGTGTTTGTTTTTTGTTGGTGTTTGTGTTTTTGATTTTGTTTGGTTGTGTTGTGTTGTGTTGATGTGTTTTTGTGGTTGTTGTGTGTTGTGTGTTGATGTGTGGTGGTTTTTGTGATTGTGTTTTTGTTTGTGTGTGTGTTGATGTTTCCTCCTCGCCGACCCTCGCCCCTCCCCTCCCCCCCTCCGCCCCATTCCACCACCCACCTCTCCTCGTACATTCCCCTCCCCACCCCTCCCTACCAATCTACGATCGTTCCACACCATACCTCCCCCTGCCACCTCCCCACCCCTCGCCTCTCCGCCCCGCCCCCCTAGCCTCAGCCCCCCCACTCCAGCTACGCCCCCCCTCCACCCTCCACTCGCGCCTCCCTCCCCCCTCTCCCTCACTATTTCTTGCCTTCGGCATGTCGCCATTTTCTCCCCCCCCTCAGCTCCCCCCCTATCCCCCTCCCCCCTCCTCGCTCCCCCCACCCCACCCCATCTCAGAGCCTCCCCCATTTTATTAAGGGTGTCGCCCCCTATCATTGGTTAGTGGTTTGTTTTTTTGATATGTGTTAGTTGTTGTGTGTTTTATTGTGTGTGTTTTTTTTTGTGT